>JAOWBH010161486.1:0-19917 GCA_028566215.1 Silene coronaria
AATATGGAAAAGGGGAAGAATAAGTGAATAGATGAATAAGGAAAGGAGGAAGGATATGCAGAATAGGAGGGAGTATTTATTACGGAGTATTTGTAGGTGTTGTGTGAGGTTTTGTGGGGGAAGGGTTGTTTGTTTATATAGGACCAAACGGGGTGATGTTATTGGTTGTTGATAGGAGGGAATTTTGGATTGCTGACGTGTTAGCTTTCCTTTGTCGCGGGAAATATATCCTTTTTCTCGTTAATTTTGATGATTATGATGACGCCACGTTTAGGTTTGGGTTTGTTGCTAAGCTGCTGCCTTTTCGTTGGGGCTTCTTGCTGGATCACTAAAGCAATACTTGAATTAGGGTTGACAAATAGTGACACGACCTGATTATACGATACAAATCCGACACGTAGTTAGTGGCTTCTTGCCGGATCGCTAAAGCAATCTTTGAATTAGACTCATTTATATGTGACATGAACACGAACCCGACACGACTCAACCTATTTGCAAGGTCTAACTTGAATAGGTTAATTAGTGTTTTAGAGATCTACCATTAAGTTTTTTTTTTGCTCGAGTTTGGCTCAAACTCGCTTTAAAACTCGCAAGCTTGATATCGAACACATTTTTTTCAAGTTCAGGTAAGCTCAAGATCGCCAATAGCTCGATTTTCGCTTCTTGAGTACAAGCCGAGTAAGGTCAAAGCTCGGACTTAGCTAGACGTGTTATCATCGACAATCTCATTGCCATAATTCAATCGGTTGATTATGCATGGTTAGCAACAAAATCTTAATCAACCACCCAAATTCTCAGTGGTGCTGTTTGGCCTTGATTATGTAAAAGAGGTTTTTCTTTTTAAAATGAGTTTATTCACAAGTAACTTTTTGGAAAAATTTCGATTGTTTGGCAAAATTTTTGTAAAAAAGATTTTCTTAAAGAATTTTATGTTTGGCCTAACTACTCTAATCCACCTTTTTTAGCACTAAAGTGAAAAGTAGAAGTAGAAGTAGCAATTTTCTACTTCTACTTTTGGGGGTTAGTTATTAGTTTTTGGCTTTTTAAAAGTAGTTTTAATCCTCCTTAACTTCTAGTGTTTGACCTAGTTTCTAGTTTTTCATTTACAAAAACACTTTTAAAGCTTGGCCAAACACCACCTAAAACTGTAACTTTTCAACTTAAAACTTTGAGTTTTGAAGTTAATATCCAAAATTTTAACTTTAAAGTTAAAGTGTCCACGCTAAAATGGGTTTTTAAATTAAAGCCATCATTTTACAAATTATAATTCAAAGTTTTAAAGATAGTACTCAACGTCATCTAATTAAAACAACAGTATTGTTATATTAGTGCTCGATGTCAATTGATGATAGCAGTGTCGGTCGTCATCGTCGAACATCATGCATGCTCTTGATAATCTTACGAGTTATTTGTAACCAACGTGAGATTCGAACTCACACTTTGTGTATTGCTACACATGCTCTTTCCTTTGAGCTAATTGGCTTTTAAAAATTGGCATAGAATAAATTAATCATACCCATAATTTATGTGAAAAGGCAAACAAATAATTAGCTAAGCATACTTACAAGTCAAGGTAGAGAAACCCACATCAAGAGCAAAAAATGCAAAGAAAAGTGCCAAGAAATAACATTAATCGTAGAAACGAATATTGAGATATGCAAATTGATATTGAAAATAAATAAAATAGATGAACGCAGGGGGAGGGGGGTTGCATACTAAATAAAACAACAATTAGTCTTACTTGTGACGGGTAGTTTGTGAGATGAAATGGGTAGAGGGGACAAGGGAGGGACAAGGAGGGACCCCCCATGTGCACAAATTCTCACCCTAAATGAGTATTTCTATGAGGGGAAACGGTATCCGTCACTAACTTGTGACGGATACCTCCCGTCACTAACTTGTGACGGATACCTCCCGTCACAAGTAAGAATTTGTGTTATTTTTCAGCTTCTCATTTCCAGCTGGCTTCATTTCTAACTCTGAGATGTAAGCTGATTTATCAAAGTCAACTATATTCGATGTTGCGTCTGCTTTCGTTTATGTATAATTATATCCTTAAAAAGCTACCATTCATGATTCATCCACAATACGGGCATGCTGGTTTATCATGCTTTCTTGTCTTGCTTATATGAGCAATTTTAGATCTGGATTTAGTCTGAGAACTGTCTCCAAAACCTGGTCCGCGATCTTCTACAGTTACCTGAATGGTCCAACTCTTATGGAATACCCAATTCAGTTTGGTCCGTCCGATCTAATGGATAAAAAGCATTCTCGGGTTGAATATACATTTTTGGTCATACTCATTTGGGTTAATGTAGAAAAGAAAGACCATCCAGATTGGGAATTGGAAAGGATCCTAGCCACAAAAAACACGATTTTCATCGACAGTATTGGAAGTAAGAAAGGAGCCTTAAAAAATAATCATACAGATCCTGGAAATTAATGTGTGAAGGGGCTACGATATAATGTCCTCAGAGCATTCAACAACTATGGAAGTAAAATCAAGAAGATGTTTGCCAGTCAAGTGTTTCCCCAGCAAACATGGGTACAATTTCGCCAAAATTAAAAGCCAAATGCTCCGGTACCAACCACGGTTGTTTGGATAACTTGACCTTGGTTGTATTCCGTGGCAGACCGTAGAAATCTGGTCCATTGAAGCTTGTAAATGCTTCTAACTTTTCAAGTGCACCAGCCTATATATTATAAATAAACTGATGACGAAACTGTTTAAAACTTTAAAAAATCAAAGCACTTCACTTGTTACTAGCATTCCTTAGAAATTACCTCTTCAAATATTTGGGCATATAATGATAAAGCAACAGGAGCATTGAAAATTCCTGCACATCCACACGAAGATTCTTTTCGCCGTCTCTCATGAGGTGCACTATCAGTCCCAAGAAAATACTGTTTACTCCCACTGGTCACCGCTGACACAATTGCCTGTCCTACATGAGCCATAACCACGTACAATTATATCATGCAAAAATAAAAGTTACGATCTAAGGCGGTCTTACACGGGCATTCTTGTAGAACAATAATGCTGATAGATTTAAATACCCTGTATAAGTGTCTAAATTTTATGGTTGTACACTTGTACATGTAAAACGGTTTTACATAAGACTGACTTGTTAAGGTTGGCTGCAAATGAAAGATGTTTGATAAATCTGAAACAACATACTGTGAGTTTCTCTTTTGAGCACAGGAAGGCAGTAGTTGTGTGGCTGTAACCCGCCTTGGAAGAGAGAATTTCTATTAAGAATGAGGTGTTGTGGCGTCACAGTGGCAGCTACATTTCCTGAGAGTAATGGGATGTCCATATCAGACACTGAAGCCAAAGGGGCTGGGACAGAAACTAAACTAAACCAAAAGGCTAGATGTTTGTAAGAAATAACTCCGTGAAAATTACCTTCTCCGCATGATTCAATAAAATTGACAGCATCAGCTGTAGTGATATGCTCCATCACAATTTTCAGTTGTGGGAGCCTTTGGATCAAGGGTTGTAAAATTGTTTCAATAAATACCTTTTCACGATCAAATATATCGACATTAGAATCTGTAACTTCACCGTGGACCTGTATACATTATACGAAGATTATCAGTCTGAGGTTCGATTCAATCCATTAGAGCAGATTTGGATGTCTAGTAAAGACAGTTTTGTCAAGCATCTAAACATTACAAGCTCATGAATTATCCATAGAAAATATTATACATAAATAGATCTCCTTTGCAGCCATGAGTAGTTGACGAAGTGGTCATTATACATTACAAGCTCATGTGTCATCAAAGCCAAATATCAGAGGTTTACTACGTAGTAATCCGTATAAACAGGAACCATTGGGAAGTGACTAGCATCACATTGTTAGCCCCTAATCAAGTTAGAGGTGCATTAGAGGTGTACCAAATAATAATTAACCTAACCAACCCTTCAACCACCCATCAAGCATCTTTTATGGTTAAAACGAAATAGTCCATCAGCCTATGTTTTGAAAGGGGAGAATGACGACACCCAGGCATAGAATAAGAGACAGAATTACAACAGGGAAGATTAAACCATGGGATAATGATGATGAATGTCAAGTATATAGAGGTCAGTAAGTCGCCATCTAATTGCAATTTTGCAGTTAAGAACCCAGTGAGGCAGTGACAACAATTCGGGAAGTATACAGATGGAAATTATACATCCCAATGTTTGAGGTCCAATATAAACATGTAAAGAGGGTAATAACAGACAAAATAGTGTGGGGAGTTTGAGTAGTAAAAGAACAATCAAGGGGAGAGACAAATGTTCAAGAATGATGACAGATAGAGCTGATAAAAACACTCAGCAGTTGAAGACATTAGGAACTAACCAACAATGGCATATTTTGCTCAGCCATCTCTTCGAGTACAGGTAAACATTTTCCGAAAAGATCAGTGACACCATCTTGTGAATTAGTTGTTGCCCCAGCAGGGTACAATTTGACAGCATAAACTACTCCACTTTCTCCTGTCAAAAAAGAACAACAAAATTGCACATTGAGGTCATTGAGCAGCACTGCAGAGTAGCGTTTAGTTGATCATAAGTTCATAACTACTAGGAGGTCTCTTTATCACTCCTATAAGAATCCTATACGAATGTGCTGAGCACAATGGAGGGAAGGCACTTATTTCCTTGGCATTGAGCTTGTAGACCGAGGCACTATTTATCTTTTATTAGTTTTGTTGGTCTTAAAATGTTACAGTGAAAATTTTAGCAGGTGGATGAAGAGCCAGTTTGAGAGTTAGAGTTAATAACGGTAATTTAAGTAGTATAATACGGAGTAATAGAACATGAAATAAATAGGGGAATGTAAACTATGATCAATAGTTGAATTTGCTCCAGTATCTAGAACTAACAAGTACTGTTGTACCAAATTGTCTATTTTGAAGTCTAACATTTTGTACTTCTCCAAAGTTTATAGGACCCAGTACAACAATCTCCCACCTCCAACAATTTTGGAGGTACCACTGATATTACCTCATTCACCTGATCCACTTAGTACAGTCGTGTCTCTGCTCAAGCCGACTAATTGGCAGGTGTTCACATGAAGAACTTTCGCTATAAATACGGATGTTCATTGCTGAGTGCATCCTCTCAAACCTCGTAAGTGAGATACAAGTATAATAATAAGAGCAGTCTTAAGATCTTGTGTATATTATCCTTGTTAATCCGATCAATAAAATCCTAGTGCAACCGCAGTGAGGACGTAGCTAATTTGATGAACGTCATTATATTTGTGTCCTTGTTATTCTTGTCTTTAATATTGTGTGTGGTCCATATAATTTCTCCCTACTAAAAAATCCCTACAAGTACTGAGACAGTACCTATAGTTAGCACTCCCTCCTCTCCCCCCACCTTCCTGACTTCCTGTTACCCAGCCAGACGCCACCAAGAAGAAGCATATAGAAAGAGAAGATTTTACCCTTTGACATACTAGAAGCAGCAAAATTAGCCTAAAGAACATGGTGAAATGTCAATAAACTTCTTGCTGAAACTAAAAGTCACACTTACTCGCAAGTTTGATCTCATCAGGGCCCATCTTATCAGTCAAATAGAGGGTCATAAGGGGATTGAAGTCACTCCCACCAGGCACGACCTTCATGATTGATTCTCGGTAAGCGACAGCAGCCGCTGTAGTGGTAACAGGCGGCCTGAGATTTGGCATGATAATTGCTCTTCCAAATTGTTTAGCACTGAACAGGAGAAGGATACAATACGGCTTACATAAGCTACATTAGACTAGTACACATAAGAAGGTCATCATTATTCCTATTATGGAGTTACCTGTAAGGAGCAACTGCAGCTAGAAGGTCTCCATCACGAAGATGCAGATGCCAATCATCCGGGCGTGTTAGTGTGAGTTCCATCTTTGCTGCTCCGAAGTTTGCCTTGCTAGACCTCGGAATTTTGAGGATGGGGTAACTTGATACCTAAAGAAGTTACCAGGAGATGAGCCGCAAACTTTACTTGGAATTATAGGTATAGAATCAATGCAAACAAAGAGCGTACAAAGATTAAAGACTGAATATCAATAGGTAAGATACATTGGTCAAATCAGGTATCAGTGAACTAAACACAAGCTATCCAAAGATACAAGCATGACTCCAAATTCTCAATCCCTTGAGCTCACAACCGAAGTTTTTTCGCCTACAAAGTTTATATCTTTCTCAACCAAAGACTCCATTTCTGATAAAACCCAATTTTTATGGAACTCTGAAATATCACATTACTAGACCTCCTTGCATTGTATACAATAATGTTAAATACGCGATTAACAGTTCAAGAAATCAGTAAAAGAGTAGACAGGCATGACTTACTTTGCATGACAAGGCGGAAGCGTTTATCATCTGCAAATGCTTGCAAATCCAATACCAATGCGATCAAAAATATCCTTCTACAGAAGAAAGTGTTCACATTTAGCTAAAAATACAAATACAAATACCCTCTAATTGACATCAAAATTTGCCAAAAGTGAAATGTAAACAAAACCAAAAATCCGTAACTCAAAATATCAACGACTTCATTTAATTACCAAATATTTGGAAAGGTTTTCCTAGTATTAATCAATCATAAATTCTCATTTGTGACGGGTATTAAAAGCGAGTAACAAAATAGATTAAAAATGGATGTTAATTGTCTAGTATACACCACATAATTGACAGAAATCCAGAATCAAAACTACAATAACAACAATGGTGAAATAAGGAATCACACAGTAGAGCAACTAGGATGCGAAAAACTCAACTATAAGGAAAAAGATGTGATCTTTGATAATCCGTATTAAATTTACAAGCACCATTTGCAAGAACCTCTTAAATTATAGGGATCAAAGTTGAAAAGGGAAGAAACATACCCGTTAAGCAGCCAAGGTTGAGGAACTGCCACACTGGAGCTTTCTCGCTATGTCATGAGTCTCAGGACTCGGGTGTAACCGACCCAAACCGAGCTCGATCCGATTATAAAAATCGAGTCCGATCTCGAGCTCTTGAAACAAAAGCTCAATCTTGGCTCGATATTTTACGAGCCCGAGTTCGAATTTTGTTAGTATAAATTTTTGTTGAGAATTTTTTATTCAAAAGTATCTATAAAACTAATATAAGGGAGTTTATCTTAAAAATTTGAAAATAATTCGAAATAAATATTATTAGTAAAAAATTAAGTTACGTTAATTTAGAAACAAGTTTTTGAGACGAGCCTAATTGCCTAAGTGTGTTCGGGTTCAACTGAGCTTAGCTTAGCTCAAGCTCGAGCTCAATTTGATCAATCTCAAGTCAAGCTTTAACCAAGTCGATATCGAGGACTTATCAAGTGGGCTCGGTTCATTTACAAAGGCATTCAAACCAATATCGAGGACTATCCCATTTAAAATTGCCGAGCAAACGAGTCAAATGGGTTGAGTTCGGCTAACAAGAATTAGGGTCGAGTCATTTCGAGTGGATTGTTTTCAAGTTATTTGGGGATAACAGACACTTTTCGATGATAAACATTCGGACCGACTTGAATAATTTCGGATTAGCTTCAGGTCCTCAATTTGGATGCGGTTCGGATCATTCGGTTAGATCAGTTGAGCCGGGTCTACTTAAAACAGATAGTGTGCGCGCTGTTGCCTGTCAACTGTTAAAATTGAAGCCCTAAAATACACAGGAAATACCACTAGCTTCATCAAACATCAAACAAAGCTTTATTTGCAAACGCCTCCCTCCTTCTCTGCCCCCATTAACAGGTACTCCATATCTTCTTCTTCTTTTTCTTCTACACTCATCTTCTTCCTTTTGTGTTTCTACTTGTTTTATACGAGTAACTCCGTATTCTGTTTGCTTTTATCTTGAGTATATCCCTATTTTAATTGTGATGCCATGTTTCACAAGCTCAACATATGTCATATGTGTATAATTATTTTGTTTAGAGCCTTGTATGAAAGGGAAAAAAAAAGTGTGCGCTGCAAGCAGTGACGGAGTCAGGATTCGATGTTTGGGGTTACAACATAGTTCAAGAAATTTAGGAGGACTAACTTGTTATGCAATTGAACAACTTTGAAAGAATACCATATAAAAATGTTATTGCTCAGGGGGGTGACACGCCTTGATGCACCCATTTTCTGAATTAAGCTTGATTCTTGCCTTCTTGGTTTCACATTTTTGTCTGTAAACTGTAAAGATATTGACTTTGATCGGATATCGAATGCTATCCAACTCTCTTTATGTCCATCCATGACTTTACTTGGCTTGCTCTTAAAATACTGTATCCTTCACGGTGCACTTTTCCGAATTGGAATGAAAGAAAGATTAAATCTTGCCGCTCAAAATCTAATTGGGTGTTTTTGGAGATGGTAGGATTTTTCTGTTAATCTGGTGGTGAAGAGACGGACGGAGTTGTCGACTATCTGAAGAGCAAAACGTAAGACGAACCAGCAAGATTTTAGTTGACTGCATTACCCCTTTGTAGATTTTGAGTGCATTAAGTTTTCGGTCAAAGAAATGGACACTCCTGATAGTACAGAGTGTTACAAAGCTGAAATCGGAAGTAATCTTGGTGACAATGGTTGTTTGGTAAACCCAATTGACAAACTTTCAGCAGAAGATGTGAATGAGAAGGAAAATTCAGGATCTGTGAATGTTGAATGTTGTGAAACAGATGAGCTTGTTATCGAACATAGGGATGAACCAGTTGGTACAGTGAAATCAAATGGATTAGAAGATTCTAGTATGCTTAGTTTTGTAAAAGCTGATTTAGGCAGTGCTGAAACCAAGGACAATCTGGACCAAGGTGTCATAACGTCATCCGACAAAGTTCAAGATGGGTGTGGCGGTGGCATATTTGATGAAAAGAGTTGTGGCAAATCAGGGAGTCTGAGTTGCTCTATTGAGAAAGGCCTGGAGAAAGTTTCTTTGGTTGGTGGTAAAAATGGGTTGGTTATTGATGAAAGTGATATGAAGCTGAACTCCAATATTGTCGGTAATTGCCCCGAGTCAAGTTCAGAATCAGAATCTGAGTCCGAGAGTGAAACTTCATCATCAGCAGCAGAGTCATCATCATCTTCTTCGTCTTCAGCATCATCGGATAGCAGTGAAAGTGACGATGACAAGGATGAGATAGTAGAAGGCGATGTGGAAGAAGGTAAATTAATGGATACTGATGTACAGAAGATGGTTTCTTGGACCGGTTCCAAGAGTGATGATGATGATGATGATGATGACAATGATAATGAGGAGGACCAGGATGATATTGCAGCAAAGTATTGTCATGATTTGCAACTTGGAAATGATATTGACGACGATGGAGATATTGATTTGCCCAAGGAACCTATCAAGTCAAAGAATGAGCTACAGGTAAACCAAGTGTTCTTTTTATATTGCATTCTTTTTGCTCTTTCCTTTGGTTTTTTCGCCCCATCGAGGACGAGTGTTGTTCAAAAATCTTTAGCTCAATGGCCTCAATTTTTCTAAATGAATGCAAAACCTCGCCTGGGAGTTTAATTTACCACCTGCACATTCCACAACAAAATTTTAGGAGATGGACTTAATATGAACAATTTGTGCTGTATAAGAAAAAATAGTTCCTTTTTTTTCCCACTTTGCTCCTTTTAAGTGGCAAAGGCTCTGTAAGATAAAATACTTTCTGGTTTCTTCATTCTATTATACATTTATGTTGGCTTCGTTGGGGGGCTGGCGTCATTAGTCCACAAACTTCACATATGCTTTATTCAGTCAGTTGATTCAATGTATGATCTGGTACACGTAAGTTATTTTATTAATTTTCTGTGAGCGGTCTTACTCTTTAACAATAATCATGGAAAGGGGGGAAAGAATATTGTTCATCAAGAAGAATCTCCTTTCATAGTTTGTGCGGTCATGTCTTCTAGACTTTGTTCTAATGTCGACTTTTATCACAAAACTTGAAATTATCAGAAAAAAAATCCTGACTTGGTTGCTAGTTCCAAATAACCTGCAAAGCTCTGTGCCTGTTGAAAATTTGCAGTCTTCTTCTGAGGTGTAGACCTGGAAACCTGATTACGCTTCTGAGATTTCGTATTAACTTCCTTCCTCATGCAGTATACTTGCACCCATGCTTGATGCTTCTCTCTGTTACTGTTACTCTTTAAATAATTCTGCTTTTAGTTTGCTGTAAATTTCGTATCAGAATATTTTTGGTCTGTGAAGTTTAAAGTTAGCCCCGTTTGTCGGTCTCTTGGAAAGAGGCTGTTGTCTTGTATGTAGCTGCATATGTTTTGTTATGGAATGTACTGATACGTGACCTTTCCTAATCCAGTTGCAGAGGTTATATGAGTTTTTTTTGTTTGTTTTGACATTCATGATTATCGTAAAGACTTGGAAATTAATTTGTCCTTTATTCCAGGTTCTTCCTCCAGTTCCTCCGGTCACAGTCAGTTTGCAGCCAGGCCACCAAATAATGCCCGTGGGAGTTGTCCTATCGGTAAGATTCACAAGTCCTAACCTTCGACGTGGCAACTGTACAATAGTTCCATACTATGATTATTGTTAGCCAAGCTTAAATTGTCTTCGACTAAGGATTTGTTATTGTTGTTATATTTGATGGAGTATTTTTTTCTCTGCTATTAGCGGATTGATTAGGTATATGGGGAGTGAGCATGACTCTAAGCTTCAGTTATTGTCCCGGGATTAAATGTAGTTGTGTCTATCATTTGTCAGGTTTTAGGTACTCAAGTAATTGTTGAAGGATCAGAAAAGCACAATCCGCTAAGTGAAGGGTCGATTTTATGGATAGCTGACAGAAGGTTGCCGCTCGGCATAATAGACGAAATATTCGGGCCTGTGAAAACTCCATACTATGTCATTCGTTACAATTCAGAAAGTGAAGTTCCTTCTGATATTCAAAATGGCTTGACGATAGGTTTTGTCCCGGAGTTTGTCGACCATGTACTCAATGACAAAAATCTTTATAAGAAAGGATATGATGCTTCTGGTGAGAATGATGAAGAAATATGTGATGAGACAGAGTTCTCTGATGACGAGAAGGAGGCTGAATACAAGAAAATGTTAAAGACGATGTCAAAGAGAGACAAGTCAGATAACAACAACGAGAGTGAACGGCCAGGGAACAAGAAGAAGAACAGACAGAACTTCAAAAGTAGAGAAAACTCATTGACTAATAATAATCAACCGTCTACCTCTCAGCCTCCTACAATCAGACAGCCACAGCCTAACCAATTGCAGCAGCAGTTGAGGCCTCCATCACCGTTCCTCAGTCAGGGTAATCAGTCCACTAGACCCACTTTTGTGCCAGGAATTTCTGGTGGGCCTTGTGCACAGTCCTTAGGCCACGGCAATCAGCAGAGCTCATCTCCTATGGGCCCTGTTTTTCTTGGTGGGTCTAATGCATCTACTCAGATGCCACAGGCTGCTCAGCTTCTGTTAAATAGCAATTGGGGAAATGGGATGGCATCATATCACCCAAATATGGCCATGGCCTTATCAAATAGTTTTCAACCCAACGGTATGCCATGGCTACAACAAAACCAACAAATGTTCCCTACAGGAAATCCGGGACAATTTCAGCAACAGTTTGATCTCAGCCAATTAGTGACCGGAAGTAATGGTTCCTCTTTTGGTCCAATGAATTTCAATACCGGTGCCCCAAATTCACCTTGGCCAGGCATGATGGGTTCAAATCTTTCTTTTCAAGCCCCATTTATGGCTGGTGCTCCAAATTTCAATGCTGCTGCTCCAAATTTCAATGCCGGTGCTCCAAATGTTCAGTTACCCATGTTCTCAGGATTCTTACCCAACGGACCACAACAACCAGAGAGGCTAAGCTGTAATATTTCTCCAGCAACTAGTTTTCCTGGAAATGAAGAGGTTTCTTCACAAACTCGCCAAGGTGTCTCTTCTGGCAGAGGTCGAGGCCGAGGAAGGACGTCTTTTCAACACAGAGGTGGCCGCTTCGGAGGTGGAAGAGGTCGGTAGTAATAAATAAAGTTGACCGTCATTCAGCATGTTTGATGCTGTAACATGTTTAATGTACCTTATAATTTTGTCAAAATAGAGTCTGTACTATTGGCAGAATAGTTGCAGTTGTGTTTCTAGTGTATTTTCAACGTTGGAGTTGGCGTTCAACTCTTAAACTTTTTATTACAGCCCTTTTTTGTACGTGTTTGTGCTAAACGACTCAAAGTTCGGATTTAAGATCATCGCTGGTTAGATCTACATTGGTTAATGGTTACACTCCCCGAAAATATAGAATGGTCAAATATAGTATTCCTTCAATCATCTCATCCATATATTTACATGCACTTTTTAGATCTGTTTGTATGCAAAAGCACTGAAGCACATCATAAGGAAATGAGAGCAAAACAGATGTTCTACTGATATTGGGTTCCTGAGTATATAAACAGATAAGTACAGTCAGCAATCGAAGCACAAATATAACTGAAGAAATATAAAGAATTTACATGATAGTTGGGATATCAAGACCCATCAAGCAAAATCAAACCAGGACATTCGTTAGAGAATGGAGCACTGCCCTACATCTGATGTAGGGTACCTTACAGCAATAAGCTGGCATTGGTTGCAGTACGAATTATTGCAGCAGGGTGCGCATGGAACTCCTGGAGGACCAGAATACCAAGTAGGTTGTTGATCGCTTTGTGGGCGGCATAAGCTACACCAACAATTAGGACTATGTCCTGCTGGCTTTGGCGGTCCCACACTCATGATTTCTGGCTTCACTCCAATTTTCTTCAGTGCTTTAAATATCGGCACTGGCTCAACCTCCCCTATAACTGTGAGGACACACTTGTTGCTATCCATTTCCAGCTTTTCTACACCTGTTCATATAACTGTTATAAAAATACTCATAGCATTTACATACATATAAACTTAACTGAACTGAATTGATAAATACTGTAGTTTGTGTTTCGACCTTCAATTTTGGCCACTGCAGTGAGTATTTCCTTCTGACTTCTTTTGCCGCCATTGGTGACTTTCAATAGAGTTCTCTACATCACCATATATTAATATAAAAACTTGAAAGAGGGATAAATAAGGTTACAAAATGCTGCTGCAAAATTCTCTAAGATGCAAGATTTCAAAGATTAAACAGGTAAGTACCTTCTTTGCCATGCCTGTAATAATGCACACCTAAGTCCAAAGCCAGCAGTAGGAATCGACCGAAATGTTCTGTATTATTTTGCACAAATTAAATGATAGTCATTTTTTCAGGACTACATTATATAGTACTAATTCTAGAATTGAATGCAATACCTCAAGTACCAATGACATCGTCAAAGCCTGAAAAGAGAGGAAGAAACTAAGACATCGGAAGACTAATACCGAGTAATTTCTTCCTAGGTGTTTGGCAATTTTCTACCTAGTATCATCGTTAAGCAACATTCTATTTGTATAAAGCTTGTGGATAATAGATGTGAGTTAAAAAATAATACACTAGTTATTTTTTATAAAATTTTCGAAACCATCAGTTTATATTTTAGTTAAAACTTGACCGTCGAGGGTATCATTCCTGGAATCAGCATAAAACTTAGTGCGGGAGCTTGTATGTTTGATGATGTTCTCCCAACTTGAGCATTATATAATTCGGTTGATTGAACAATTCTTTTGCGTAAACTGTTGAGAATAAGGAAGAAAAACCGGTATTCTTGAATAGTCTTCTACTTGTCGTCCACGGGTACATAAAATATTTGATCTTTTCTATGAAATGAGAGTGAAATACTAACTGAAAGACAAGTAGAGCAGCAGCATTGTACAGTTTAACAACCCCAACAGTAGGTACTGTCAGCCGTCTGCAGACCGATACAAGCCTTGATATTCGACACTTGGATGTACTGTTATGCTAAATGAACCCAATGCAACTGCTGCATTGTACAGTTTAACAACCCCAACAGTAGGTACTGTCAGCCGTCTGCAGACCGACACAAGCCTTCATATTCGACATTTGGATGTAATGTTATGCTGCATGAACATAATGCAACTGCTGCAGGCCTGCAACTGAAAACACAGTTTGAAAGAATGCTTCTACTTCACCAACCTTCTTCTAAGTTCTAACAGAATGTTACCTAACTTTGTTGCATTCTGACCAGTTTCAGTCACCTTCATATTACTCTACCCATAACCCTTGTTTTTCCAACAAGACGAATTACGTTGCCATCAAATTTTGCCTCGACTTTTAACCGATTAACAAGTTTCAAGGAAGGTTTACTGATATCTTTGCATTCCTTGGCGCTAAGGGTCCTTGTTCTCTGTGAACTTACACTCTTAATCAACAAAGATCAACAACAATGCACAACATTCAGGAAATTGCAAGTAAGGATATGCAAGATGTTACTAAAAATTAATTAAGATACGCTCACGCTCACTCTTAAATAGACAAAAACAACGGTTTAATATTTCTAATAATTAAAAAAGAAAATGAATTACTTAATCCATCACAATCACTTGTAACTTCGTAAGTCGTAACTAATCAATTAAAACATATTTTACAAGAAAACAGAAAGAATAAACAATTAAATTGATACGATTAAGTATAAACCGTCGTTCAACCATTGGACGACGACATTTAAAACATTAAAATGAACGTATGCACGTACCAAATCCAATATGCCACAACATCATCAATTCATCAGCCAACCAACCAATACACGTTGTACAGAATTATAGATGCACAAAACTCTTTACTTTTTTTTTTCTTTTAAAATAAGAAAGAGATGCACAAGCGTGGTGAAGATTCACCCTTGTCAAAAGGACACTCTTAGATTTCATTGACCCACATTTTTTCCCCTTAATTTCCAATTTGGGTACGTCTCTAAATCCTTCATCTTTATGATTTTCAAATTCAATTATATGCAGAGCCAGGATTTTTCATTAGGGATGAAAAAAAATCGAATATTAACAATTGTTCGGGCGAGTTCCCGTAACCCCCTAGATCCACCACTGCCATTATGGGATACTTTTAAATGAATTTTTGTGATCGTATTGACTGATTAAACTTACTTTTTTTTTTGAATTTGTAGGTAAGAAAGTTTACAAGTTTTGGTGTATATAATAATCAAGGAAGATGGCAAAGATAAAGCCACAAGCTTTGTTGCTGCAAAGTAAGAAGAAGAAGGTCCCAAGTAGGATCAGTCCAACTACTATCATTTTGTTTAGTTTAATTGTTTTCATGGTTCTTTTCTTCATCTTTTCCACTTACAGGCATTTTTCTAACAGGTTTGCCTTCTTTATTTTTTGTTCTATTTTTACTTTATAATTGAAAAGTTTGATCTTTTTGGTATTTTTATTTCATTTTTGATGGTTCTGATTCAATTTCTTGGTTTCCACTAGTTTGGTTTCCGAGTAGTTTATATAAAGTAGGAAAGTTTAGTTCTTGGGTCATTCGGAAACAGCCTCTTTGTGTTGCTAGCACATTGGTAAGGGTAAGGCTGTGTACATCCGCTTACCCTGCAATTTATTATGGTTCTGATTCAGTTTCTGGGGGTTCTCCACTTTGGTTACTGGGTATTTTTATAAACTAGGGAAGTTTAGTTCTTGGGTCATTCTGAAACAGCCTCTGTGTGTTGCTAACACAAGGGTAATGCTGCGTATATCCGACTCATCTTATCCTGCAATTCGCTAGAGCTGTTGAGTCACTAGGGTAATGTTGTTGTTGAGAAAGTTCGGTTCTTGGTGTATAGCTGGACAAGTATGTGTATATTAACTTTCACTTGTTACATTCCTTTTTTGTGTTGATTATACCCGGTTGAATCTAAATTTTGGTCATCTAGGTGATGCATTGGGTAATTGTATTTGTTGCTGAAGGTTGTAATTTGGACATTACAATACTAAGTTGTGGTTGTTTGTTGCTTAAGGTTGGGAGAAGTCAGCTTAATGGTAGATTTTTGGAATTGTTTCTGATCTGGGAATGTGTATTTTAGGCTGCATTTCTTGTTGATCAAGTACTATTTGGCTTAAGTTCGGTAGTTATCAGTAATGATAATAATTATGATTGCTTATGTGGTACTTCAGATTTAGGGAATGAATACTTTATTGTAGGGAGTATATCGCAACCTGTAGTATTGTACTATTATTGTGTGGTTTGAATTGATAGTGTACGTGATTTGGCAGAAGTTTCCGATTTTTAACAGTTTTTTCTCTGTAAATCTATACGCAGATCAGTTAGCCAAACAGAGCAAATTAATATGGGACGGAAGGTACAAATGTTAGCATTAATACTTCCATCTTGACATAAGTATTAAACTCACTGAATTACTGCTTATGTAAAAGCTAGCTGCAAACTGGCATCACTTTTCGATTATGGAAGCCATATTTATCATGCAGTTGATGCACTTAACTAACTCAGTTTCTTTCCACCTTGCCATTGTCCAATAGGATCTTAGTGATTCCAAAAATACTGCTGTTCCTAATTATGCGGTATGTACTCTTCTATGATTCTATATAGAGCTATCTATGTGTGTAGTTCGACTTTCTCTTTTTAAACAGCTCATTTTTTTCACATCATCATATGCAGACCCTTCATACTTCAAAAGGCTTGATAGTGGTTGAATTGTTAAAGGACGCATCTCCTGAAGTAGTTGATAAATTCATCGAGTTCTGGTATGTCAGCTGGCTCATATAACTCGTCTTCTTGAGTTCTGTTAATAGAATAGTATATTGTAATCACTTAACTGTTGGGCAGTGTGACAAATTATCGCATCCCCTTGAGTCCTTGACATGGAGTTTATATGTTTGCTATGCCGTTTTCTAAGTATACGACCTCTCTTTTTTGTTCTTGTATGTTTCAGTTCCATCCTTTTTTACGGTCAGACACATTTTCCTTGCACATGGTCATATAGTCCCCACTTTGTTAATACAATTTAGTATATGTTGTTTGTCAGACTTATAATATCAGGACAATTTCTAAAATGAATTTCACAACAGTCAAGTCATCTGACCTTGTGATCATTGGCAGAGAAGGTAGCAGAGTTTGCCGCCCTCCTAAGCAATGTAAAATATGAAGAAATTCCGTTAAAAGAATTTCCTCGTAATGCTTATCGAGACAATTCGTAAAATTTGCAGTCATCTATGATCCTATTGCACTACTAACTTCCCCTCCCCCTCAAGTTCATAATCTATGTTCTAGCCTCCTAACTTCGAATCTCGGCTCCGTCACTGCCGAGATGCTATGATCTGCCCTAGTAATATTTTTGACAGTAATTGCAAGTTGTCATCCTATATGTAATCTCAAGAGTAATGGCTCGATGTAGATTAACGCTTCCTCATTTCCCATTCCCTCACCGTGCCTTCCTCTTACTATCCTGCAACCTTCAGAAGGCCATTCATTTAGTTCAGTGGTTTAAAGACTATAGTATTTGTTTTCCGAAAATCTCGATGGGCTTGTGTGAGGCGAGAAGCCAAAACCCTTTGTTGAATTCACATTGAGAATGTGATAATGTGGCCTAGTAATGCTTATCTTTGACAGTAATTGCAACTTATGTGAACTGTCATCCTGTAACTAGTTTCCAGAGTAATTGTAGAGTTATATGAGTGTGATGAGAAACATATACACAATCTTTTCAAATCCCCTTCCCGTCAGTCCATCAAAATGAAAGGCAATATAAATTGTTTGGTGAAAACAGAAATATTATTAGAGGTTTACGGGTGATGTTACTTTTGCAGTCAAAAGGGCCACTTTAATGGGATGCAATTTTATCGGGTGATAAAGCATTACGTGATACAGGCAGGAGAGGTCAACAGTATTGGAGCTGCTGAAGAATGGACCCTTAGAGGAAAGCATTATGACCAACTCGATAAAAGGTTAAACTAATTTTGTACTGTTAATTCACTGCTTTAGTGTTTGGTGTTTATGTTTATTCTAGTATGTCTATGTATAAGTGAACTTTTCATGCATATACAGTGTAAAGCACGAGGCATTTATGGTTGGTACCTCTATTGCGAAAAAGGATCTGAAGGGTTTCGAGCTTTACATAACGACTGCGCCTATTTCGGATCTAAATGAGAAGATCAATGTTTTTGGAAGGGTGGTTAAAGGAGAGGATGTCGTTCAGGTAAATGCTTACATTTTGTGTAAAATTAATAAGTAGAATTTTCCTTTTAGTGTAAAATTAATAAGCAAGTAGAATTTTCCGTCTCTTGCCAATGTATATAATTTTCTTCCCTGCGTGACAACCTAAATTTAAGAAGCCCTCTGCTTTCCCTACATGACAACCTAAATTTAATAAACCCACAACCTTAAGCTGCCAAATAATGCATTATAATGCAGTATATTCAGTAGGGTCCCTTTACAAGATGCATGGTTGTTTCTGGCAGGAAATCGAGGAAGTGGATACGGACGAGCATTATGTACCCAAATCTGCCATTGGCATCATGGATGTTACCCTTGAGCAAAATACGACTTAGCCAGGTTCCTTACTTTTTGAAGACAACAGTTGAACTTTGCCCCAGCCTCATAGGAGGTCTATAGTTGCTGTTTATCTTGTGTGAATCCCCGTTGGTAGGTGTACAACAAGCTAATTAATATATTTATGAAATGAGTTTATAACAAGGTTAGTTGCTAATGGCTATTGTAGACATACAACGGTCTCATCTGAGCTTCTACCTCATATTTCAGTCTGCTAATAATAGCCAGGGTATGATTTCCAGTTGCCTGGCCTTAACCATTCACCTTTTGATTGATTGCACCTTCAGGTCTTATTCCCTTTTGTGAGTTTCGTCTGCTGTTGTATTATATTCACCAGTTCACTAGCTTAGCGTTCCGGTAAGTACATGGGCTTGCTTGTAATGTCTGAAGCAGACACTAATCTATGCGTTTGCAAATGTAAGACTTTATGAGAACGGTTGAGCAACTGATTTCGTAACATTTTGTGTTGTTCGCTGTACATTTTTGGGAGTTATAAAAGTCGACAAGAGATTTTGTTGGTTGTTAATGAGCATTGAGCAAGGCTTACAGCTTACTAATGAACAATTCAATGTTTCAACACACATGTTTACATCTAGATTGGGCTTCTTGCCTGAGCAAGGCTTACAGCTTTGATTTCTGAATGCTTAGCAGTATATGCCCAGAGAGCAAGGTCCAACAAATTAAACATAAATAGTTTGTAGGTACACTATCCTATGAGACTGTCTTATTGTAAGACGAGCTCAACCGGTTAAGTGCAGAAATATGAGAATCTGGAACAGTTTCAATAATAAATTGTTTTTACTTCCTCCTTTCATTTAAATTCCATACATTTCATTACTGTTCATTAAAATTTCAGACGTTTCATTAAAATACATAACGTATGGAATTTAAATAAACGGAGGAAGTAGATCTCAAAAATCCATTTTGAGTGCAAAGATAAAAGATAGTCTAAATAAAACATATTTTAATGAGCATAAGGTATAAGCAATTTTTTTTCCTTTTTTATTTTTTGTTTTAAAAAAGTTTTAAAACCAAAATGAATAAATAATTGAGACTCAAGTGTTGACCTTTTGTGCATGAAACATTTTGATAAGCTCAAATATTTAAGACGACTTTTTATAAAATTTATCCTAAAATCACAATTTAATGTCAAAATAATTTAATGAATTACCTTACAAAAACTATTGACAAAAAACATCTTAACCAATTCCATAACATCGCTAATTTTTCCTTGTTTTACATATTTAGTTGATATTATTACATTTTCACTTTATAGATCGTGTATAAAATGGCATTACTTGTTGGAGAAATAATATACTTCAAATAATTTTACAATAAGTCAATACTATGGATAAACGAAAATTCTTATTTTCATTTGTGACGGAACTATTCCGTTAGAAGCTCATGATCTCTCATTAAGAAACAAGTGGAAAAGTAAGTGGGAGGCAGTTTATAAAATGTTACAAGCTTATGAGTTATAACTATTACAAGTACAGGTAAAACAGATTGAT
>JAOWBH010161487.1:0-11257 GCA_028566215.1 Silene coronaria
CTGGTAATTTTTCTCCTAATTTCTCTAATTACTCTTCCTTAATCGATATTTAAACTAAAATCATGATTAATTTGATAACATATTTGTTAATTCTTACAATTATTAGTGATTAATTACTGATCTTTATCGGTTCTTGATTGTGAATATATTTGTGCGTCAATCGAAGATTTTCAGCGAAATCGGAGAAATGAGTCAAGTATTTGATGGATATGAACGTCAATATTGCGAGATTTCTGCTATTTTAACGCGCAAATGTTCTTCTGCTGCTCTTCTTAATGGAGGTTTATTTTAATTCTGCTCTTTTTCTGTTTATATTGTTGATTCTTGAATTCATTTTCTTGTTTTTGATGAAATTATGATGTATTGTGAACTGTGATGTGATTGCGACGGAGAAAGGTGCTTTTGATGATAGATTTTAGGACATTATCCGAAATACGATAATTGTACGATTTAAGACGGAATTATGCTTGTTTCTAAAAGTATTTATGTAGTAATGGCAAAATGTACCTTTGAAATAGTGAAAAATAAGGAAAAATAGTGAATGGAAGGTATTTCTGAGACATAGGAGTAATGAAACAATCAGCCGATTAGTATGTTTATTTTAAAAATCAATTGAATTTTTGATGTAATCTCGTAATGGATCATCTGAACAGGAGTCTTTGTGTGGAAGGGGTAAAGATAGTGGAAATCCAATCTTACCTTACCATAGACGGGAGGCTTATGTAAGCATGAGGTATGCTTGATGTACGGTGTTACTGTCACATTCAAGTGTGTTTGGACTGTCATTGTTCACTGATATGCTATTTGGATCCTGAAGGAAATGCGGAATGAATGCTAATAGGTGGTTAGATTCATTTGATTGAATAGGACGCACATTGGGCCAGTATTTGACATGCAAGAAGAATCATGAATAGATAAAAGGGAGTAGTGTTACTGATGTACTTACTCAATTATTGGTAGTAAGTCACGGATTTTGAATCTAGGATTTAGCTAGAGGTGGTTAGGTGCTTGCTGAATAGTCTGAAACTTTGTACTGGTGTCTAATTGGAATTTTTGTTACCGACTAGTGATGGCAAATGTTGACATTCTCTGTGTCTCTCATACTGGTTCAATTACCGTACTGTTTATCTGACTGACTAGTTGATCAAATCCGCTTTTATTTTCCAGAACAGAAGAAGCAGAAAGTTTCCGAAATTAAGACTGGGCTGGAAAATGCAGAAGCTCTGGTACCAAATCTACAGTTTTTATCACTTGAATTGTAATTTCGTTTAGATAAAAGAGACAGTTAGACAATACAGTCAGTTGTTTACCAGTATAATTCTTAATCTTTGACAAATCAGATCCGAAAAATGGACTTGGAAGCTAGGACACTACAACCTAATGTGAAAGTTATGGTTCTTGCCAAGCTGAGGGAATACAAAAATGACCTGAACAACTTGAAAAGTGAGGTTAAAAGACTTTCCTCAACCGACAGCCAAGCTGCTCGAGATGCATTGCTAGAATCTGGAATGGCTGATGCTCTAATGGTGAGAGTGCATTAATTCTTTTTTTGTTTTGTTTAATTTGTTTGAGCAACAACTCAATATAGTTTCTAATGCATTACCAGAGTATTTATCTTGAAACTCAATTCTTTGACACATTATTAGTAAAGAATGAAAAAACCAATTGGTCTCTGTTCTTTGTTATCTCATGCTTGCATTTCTTGTGGGTCCTATCTTTAGAGTAGTGGTGAAAGCTGTGTATCAAGGTGTACAGATTATCGATGTTAAAGGCAGCTCTGATTTGTTATCTTTGTCTATATTGCGGACAGGCATCTGCTGATCAAAGAGGACGGTTATTGATGGCGACAGAGAGGGTAAACCAATCAACAGACAGGATTAAACAGAGCAGGAGAACAATGCAGGAGACTGAAGACATTGGTGTCTCCATCCTCGAAGACTTGCATCAACAACGCCAGTCTCTTTTACACGCTAATAATACAGTAAGTTGTCTCACTGTACTTCACTGAGCTTCAAAAGTTGTCCTAAGATATTTGAATAGATTCATGCTAGTTGGTTCATATTTTGTTATTCTCCAGCTCCATGGAGTTGATGAGAATGTCGGCAAAAGCAAGAAGATACTGACAGCAATGTCGAGGAGAATGAACAGGAACAAATGGATTATTGGTACTGTTATTGCTGTGTTGGTACTTGCTGTGATTGCGATCCTCTACTTCAAGCTACATGATTAGCTCGTGAGCTGCCATTTTGACATGTCAATCATACGTGCTGCCAATTTGATGCTCCTGATGTTTCTCTGTACTATCGTATCACTCATTATTCTTTGGCCAAATTTTATCTTTCTTGGAAAGCCAATTTTTTTGTCGGTTTGAACGAACCGCGTGCTACTTGAATCACGTCTTTTGTCAAATATTACATAATCTTGTGTCTTTTCAAACGCCTCGGCTTGTAAAAACTGGTTGCTTGTATCTGTTTGATTGGATAACATTGTGAATTAAATGAATGCAAGTATGCAGATTCCAAGGATAGTCATGCATGTTAATCAACTTTCCTCAAGTATTTTAAACGGTTTATTTGCAAAATTCTGTGTCGACGGTAATACAAAACAGGAAGTGTCAAAATGTTTAGATGTGATCTACAACAAGGAAACTTTAGACAATCATTAAGCAAATCAACTAGATGACACTTTCTTCTTGGGCTTGCGTTTCTGCTTTTTCTTATTGAAATTCTTCGGCTTCCTTCTGATTCCTGCTACAGGATCGCTCTTTTGAGTAACTTTTTCTATAGAATCCTTGACTTTGAGATCCTTCTCCTTCCCTCTGAGCTCAAATACCTTGGTTATTGACGGATCCAAAACATCTCTTGAACACTGAACAGCAATGCCCATTTCCTCCGCTTCTTCCCATAGCCTTCTGCCCCTCTCGAAATCCCCATTTGAACAGAGCTTCGGTATTAGAACATCGTACACCGGTCCATACCCACAAACCAAGGTTTTCTTCATGTGATCTAGGAGCTGCAGTGCGAAATTCACCCTCTCAACCCCGCAAAGAACACCGACTAAATCATAGTAAAACCTTTCCGGTGGGACCAGCCCTTCTTCTATCATCATATCCAGGAGTTGGTTACCTTTCCCAAACCTGCCGGTCAAGTATAAAACCCGAATAAGAAGGTAGTAGCTAACCCAATCAGGACGACAACCCGCTCTTTTCATCGAATCAAAGATTCTCAACGATTCCTTCACTCTTCTTGTTCTAGCCAAACAAGAAAGCAGGATATTGTAACTTACTGAATTTGGTGGGATTTTGTATGTTCTCATTTCCATAAACACATTCAAACTCTCTGGAACAAGCCCAGACGGGTTCTTTTTGAGCTTATTCTCACAGAGACACCTGAGATATGTGTTGAAACAGAAAAGATCAAGTGTAATATCCTTCGACTTCATTTGTTGGATTACTTTCCGAGTTTCCTTCACGTTTGTCTGCAGAGACCAGCCATATAATATACTCCGATAGACACAAGCCTCAATACCAGATAGCTTATCCCTGTGATGATACAATACCCCTTCTGCCCTTCTCGCGTGTCCTTTAGAACAAAGCGCGCTAACAATGGCCGAGACAGCAGTTCCGTCCTGTGGACACTTGAATAAGTCCAAGTTCTTAAAGATGCCTAATGCATCATCTTCTCTTCCTAACTTAACCAGAGTTTCAGCAACACTGATGAAAGTCCGAACATCCAAAGCTCTCCCATCCTTTTGAAGATCAGAGAGCAATATATCAACTGCTCTATGATCCTTCTTCTCGGCAAAAACCCGGATAGTGTCATTAAATTCCTTGTCACCCAAAGTAGAACCCAAGTTTTTGCATGACCATGTAAAGAAGCGAAGCAACCGCCTTGTTGGTGCTTCATCCTTACAATGGTTTACCACTTCCACAACAGTGGAAGGTGTTAAGTGAACTCCACATTGATCGAGTTTCGATTCCAACTCATCTAAACCACCTATAGGAGTCGAAACAAGGCTGCATAGCTTATCTAGACTAGGTAGTGCTAATGGAGGAAGACCATAAGCAGTTGTTAATGTGCTGCAATGGCGAAAAGACAGTGTCCTCAACCTGTGGGGGTTAAATATTTTCATCATCATCATCAGTCTTTTCGGCATTTCATCAAACACTTTGTGTGCATTACAATCATGACCCGAGCTCCAAATCACCTTGCTGTAACATCAGCATACCCGAATCATGCGGCTTAATATTCGATGAAATTGAATCGCCTTGTTCGAAAAGCTGAAGGACAAATCTGATCCTATGCAAGTTGGGTTAATTCAAGGATGCAACAGTAGCATCAGGAGTCATGGCGGATATGATTCATGTAAACCGAACCCAAAACTAATTAAGGTTGGTCGATGTGAATGGCGAGCCGGTTGGGGTTTTGTAGTTATCGAATGATCATACCTTAACATGCAATCTATATCAAATAGGAACAGTGGGACCACCTAACTGGACACCGACTCGGGTTTACCAACAGACTTACTAGACTAACCAACACCCTGAATGCAATCGATCCCTGTCTAGTGAGGTTGGTGTGTGTGTTATGAAATTAGATTAGGAAAATGTGGAATGAATGTAATCCGATGCCAAAATACGGTCACCTTTTGAGGTTAATCTGTAGTATTAGGTTGGGGTCAAACTAACTAAACTTCTCTGTACGGTATTAAATTCGGTTTGTCTAGATTTCAAATGTCACCGAGGATACTCCTAATTAAAACACGCAGCAAAAAGAAGGTAGTGTATAATTGGATACGACACTACCCCATTGCCTCAAATGTCATAGAAAAGCGTGACATAAGGGCAGAATCTAAAACCAAAGAATAGTGATTTTTTTTGTTTCGGGCAAGATTACGATGGGATAAGCAGTCGGATACATGGCTCAAAAATCCTTTTTTTTCCTGCCTGTGATTACCCGGGTGGAATGCACAAAATCACTGTTAAAAAAAAACAGGCAAGTAGGAAAAATTACAACCAGGAAGTGAAAGCATAGAAGTCAAGTGATTCGTTCACGGGTTAGGAGCCAATTCGTACAGTAGAGTTGCTCATTACAGGGTGCCTTCGGTACAACTACAAGGCTATGATACAAGAATAACAAGATACACCATTTCAGTTATCATTTACTCAGTAGTAAAGAACACTGAAGATCTAACTGAAGCTTCTAATGACACCATACCCACAAATGCTTTATGAAGGTCTCATTGTCGACAAGTTGCCCACGAGAAACCCCCGATGCTGACAATGGAGCTCTGTCCTTGTCAGCTATTCCGAATGGTAAATGCTTACAAATTTGATGGAATGACGGACGTTTCCCTGACTCAAGTCAGGTGTCCTCAAAACGGTTAGAATAACCTGATTTGGAGTATGTGTCAAGTGTCAGACTTGGCTATTATGAAACATTCTCATATTTTTATCTCAAAATGAAGTGCGTGAGTGTCACTACCCTTGTTAGATAAGGGTGCATGAGGTAATTTGAAGAATTGAAGTAGTGTAGATTAGGGCACATCATCTTCAGGAGATAAGTCCCTAGATGTAGGGTCGTCCTCATCTTCATCTTCATCATCAAGGTCAACAGGAGAAGGGTGCCCATTAAGATCAAAAGTTACACCATTCACCTTCCTAACAAACTGCCCACGGACACGGGGCCTTCTCTCAGCAAGCTTCTTGCGGTTAACATATCTAATCTTTTTATCAAAGCACCTCTCCTTCCTTTTTTGCCTAAACTTCATTAATGCTGCTTCCCTCCTGTCAACTTTACTTGAATTCGGTTCACCAGAGGGTGAATTCCCATATGAGGGCAACTGGCCTTGTTGCATACCCATACCCATTGGATAATATGTAAATGGCGTCATCCCAGGTACCTGAGACATGCAATGAGGAAAATGGTTGTAATGAGTCATCATAGATGGAGCACCATGGCCCTGATGTTCATTCGGATACAGGTGTGCTGGTGGCATCATCATATGGTTCATCATGCCTGGCATATAGTAATGATAAGGACCATGCCCTCCCAACCTTGAGACATCTATAGGTGCACCATTTATCGGTACCTGAGACGAACTATCATCATTAGATCTATCAGGCGTAAACTCCATAGATGTAGAATTAGGTACACTTGCATAACTCGGAAACTCTTCTCCATGTGAGCTGCTGTCCAATGTATCTCCATTTGCATACCTCAAATTTCCATTTTGTGCATGCTCATAGTGCGTTTCTGATTTATTTTCAACACTGGGAGGTTGGGCAGTATCTCCTTCTATATCAACATCAACAACTACAATTGCTGGACGACTTTTCTTGCTAGTCGATTTTGCGTCAACATCAGCAGTTGATTGACCACTGTTCTTAGCAGTGTTTGATTTGACGTAAGTGAAGAATGCAGAACTTTCACCTATCTTCAGCTCACTTCTCTTTGGAAAACACGTGTATTGGCCTGACAGGGAAAACAATCCTTCAAAAGATTATGGTAGGAAAGGTAAATCACAATTTTGCACTTAATCATCTGTTAATTGGAAGCTAAATAAAATCATGATGTGTAAAGAACAAAAAAAATACAGCACTTCCATTGATCGAAAAACTAGCAAATAAATGTCATAATTCCTAAACTGCAAAAGAAATTACAGAAGAAAATGTTCTACACCGTGTCACAGTGCCAACTGTGCTAGGAAGTAAGAACCAGAATTGGCCACAGTACAGTCAAAGTTGCTCTCCATTTTTAGAAAGTAAAAAAAATGTCTTTTTGACTCAACAGCTTGTTCTCCTTAGCTCTCCGTGTCAAAAAATAAAAATAAAATAAAAAATAGCTCTCCATGATCTCCCCTTTGACTCGAGCAGTTGGAGAAAAAGCTATCTATTATCGGTCATAGCAACTGAAGAAGATAAAGCAATTTTGTGTTTTTTTTCTTTAAAATGTAAACAAAAAGTGGGGCCAGAGAATGAGATGGAGAACATGTAACGAGAGCGTTGCTGTAATGATCAATGCAATAGTAAGAGAGTAAAATCTGTGTATATCAGAGCTTCAGACCCATATCCCATCATTGACGGGGACTCTTTAAGCACTGGGATATAGTTGTTGATGCTTATCTAAAATGGAAAAAATATGGAACAAGGAAAGATGCACCAAATGTCCTGCTCTTTACAATAAACACATGGAGTGCAATAGTGCATACATTCATACAGTAACTAATAAAAGGATGCAGCCTCTGACAGTGCACACAATTGTATTCCATTGTTTTAAAGGTTGTACTCCTGTAGTAAAGAGAGAGAGAGAGGGGGGAGATGCTCAGCAGCTTACCTGTTCGGCGGTCACTTATTCCTGGCACATTGGGCCGACAGTCAAAGAAAGACATGGGTTGCATAGTGGCTTTGTTAGTCTGCAGTAGTGAGTGCTGCATAGACAAAAAAAGGAAGCAAGTAAAAGTATGATCCAATTTTTTTTATATCAAAAATATATAGGACCAGCCTCCCAACCAACAACACATAAGACTTCGGGCAGCATATATTCATACTTTGCCAGGGGGCAACAGGACAAAACCGGGTCTTAGTTATGAATCACTGTCTCTAAAACCATTGCGCTTTTAAGTTTAATAAAACAGCATCAGGCTCAGGTCGAATACACAACGATGAATGATAGAATCCATGGCATACCTCTGACTGCAGTTCCAATTTACATTTGCAATAACACTTATCAGAATACAACTTTGTAGTAGGTACATTTCAGAACTTCAATCATTTTAGAATTTAGACTTCTCTAGATTTTAAGAAAAGATGTACAGACAGATTATTGCTTTGAATTCTACGCAACAATAGACAACTCACAAGTCACAACCCATTAATGGCACATGTATCGGAAGAGCTGGCAAACAAGTTATTCGGATTGGTCCATTTAATATGCTAGCAAGGATCAGGTAATTTTGTGCTAACTTATATTTCATGTTTGTTATTACCGAGTCATTTTATGAAGTTAGTCGGTTTGGGGACATTAAAGGTTGGGTTGCTTCAATCAGGTTTAGCGGTTATTTTATTCACATGCATGACAGATCAGGTCAGTCAGTTTTAGGGTAAAAGGAAGCCACCTTTCAGGCAAACATAACCACGTATATAAAGAACCAAAATCACGACAATCACTGAACAAGCAATAAAAGACTAACCACATCTTCTTGTTGTACGGACATGATCATCTCAGGATTAACAGTTTTCCGGGACCTATCATCTGTATCATCAGAGAATAGGGTTGTAGTGCTATTTGTATTAGCATCACTAGGATCTGATGCCACTGGATCAAGGTCATAAGATATAATATTCTTCTCAGCAAGTCCAAGCTGCCAACACAATAAGGGCACCAGCATAACTATTTTTTCTACTGCTAAAATGATACTTTCTCAAAGGAAAACCATGAGGCCGTAGTGACCACAAACAAATTTATTTCATATAAAAGCACATTTCTGACATGAAAAAACAAAGAATACTCTCGTCCTGAAAAAGCTACTTTTGAATGTAGAAACCTCAACAAGTTAATCGGGGGTAATATTGGCACTAACCATTCGCCTCCTCCTCCACATGTGAGTCCACAAGTTTAACAGTTCATTACTCCGCAGCGGCTTCACAAGGAAGTCAGCCGCTCCCAGCCTCAAACACTTTACAACAAGAGAGACTTCATCTTGTCTTGACATCACTAGGCAAAGGAAAGAGAAATAGACATGAGTAATACGCACCAATATAAAATGCAGACACAACAAATGGCTCACTAATTTCTCTACGCCTCATGTATTGTAAAATAGTAGGGTGACCAGTGCATTTAGATGTAATTGTATTATGAATCACATGTAAATCCTCTCTGTATTTTCAACACAGGAGAAAAGCTGCATAAACCGACAGCCCTTACCCACTTCACGCGGGAACCATTGACGCACTGGGGTAATGTTCGATCTAATCTAGATGTAGAGTTTGGACAAAGAAGAATAGCAGCAAAACGTACTGATCACAGGTATTCGTTGCAACTCTTTGTCCCGCATAATGTACTTCAACAACTTGAGCCCTTTCTTCATAGGAAGATCAACCTCAGAAAGAATGATATCAATGTCAGGGCCTTCTGCATTAAGTGCATCAATAACCTGCCTAGGTGACTTCACGGCGGTTACTGGAGTTGTGAACAGAATTGAACAAAAAATTGTGAGCACCACTAGGTCAAGAAAAATACATACGCAAAAAAGATATGGCTGCATTACGATCCAAAAGGCTAATTAAAAGTGTTGATACCCTTTTTCAGAAATAAAAGAGATGCAATCAAGTGCCTGCAAAAATGTGCGAGAGTCCAAACTCCAGACTAGGTTTCAAGCTTAAGTACATGGTGTTGGATCTTGGAAATACGATGTAGACTGTTGTTGCAAGGAGAGCCATAAGGGCGGATATCAAACACAGCCTACACAGGTCATGAGTACAGTCACTAGATACTTGCTACTTTAAATAAAAGGCTTCAATTCATCTCCTTATAGTAACGGACAAAAGAGTATAGCCATAGGAAAATCATTGTTACTGGATCTTCTCTCCAGAAACACTGAGTTGACACTCGACATCATCAATTCATCACTAGGTAGGTCACTCCAAATGGTCTTTTTTAATTTCACTGTCATACAAAACCTGCTCAGCCAAGCAAAACCTTAACCAGATACGAACACATTACCACAAATTCCAATATGTGGATGGGATTATAAAAAATGCATGCGCCAGAAAGTCAGAAACTGGTAAGCAGCTCATTACAACCTTTTTGACGACACTTTACATCACACATGAAACAGGTACTAAACTACCCAAAAATATTTCCTAGCTAGGAAATTCGAAAGATGGAAGTTTCTGATTTTCTACAGAAGTAGGAGTAATTCTTTTGAAATCCAGTGAAAAGGAGAAACTACAAACTCAAAGAGAAGTTAACAGGCATGTATATATAAGTAACTCCAAAGTTAAAATAAGACTCGACTCAAAATTCTAATGAAAACAACCGTTCCAAACCCCAAACTCTGTCTTAAACATTACTTCATATAATCAACAATCCTGTCAATTTTAACCATGCAGCATAAGTGCCTAACACTTCTAAAAACCAATCTTCCTTTTGCGCCTCTATGCCAAGCTAAAGAGAAATTATCCCTACTAATATCGGAAATAATGTAAAACACGGACTAGAAACTTCTAGCCTAAGCTCCACGGGCATCACTCCCTCGGCACATACTAGTTCACCATCTTACATTTCCACCACCACAAGGCAACCACTATGCGCCCGCCAAGGCGCCAACATTCATCCTAATCATGGACATCTCACAAGTAGAACAAAGTGCATATAATACTTTGTACTCTCTTACAATCACAAAGCCAGATCCTTTTCCAATCAAAGTTCATCCAAAGCTAACTTTACAATCACCATAACAATCCAATCGTCCTTATGCAAACGAAGTCGTACTTAGAACACAAAATCCATTCTTATGAGCTTCTTTCCAATCTAGATGAATTTTGGATAATACAGGAGCCTCCCATAAACCCAATTACTCAAATTCAATCATGCAATACTTCTATAGCTCCTAAATTACAAAAACTACATCCAAAAACCAAAACAATCAAATTTAATCATCAGAATTTCATACAGATAAGATATACTAATATTAAATCTAAAGATAGACATACCTAGATACTAGCAAAATTTGAAACATACTAGTCTTAGTTATACTTCCTATTTTAAAAAAATGATTTGAGGTCGGCCGACATGAATCATTCTTTAAAACCGTCACTGATCAAATACTAATTCAGATGGAATACAAGCTTAAATAAAAGAAATTACCCTGGTAAGAACAATTGGAAAGAAGGGAGACAACATCAAGACAACTATTAGAATCATTATCACACAACAAAATCCTAACTTTACTACGATCTATGAACTGATCATTGCTCTTCTCTCCATTACTGGGTCCCACTTCAATTTCCATTTCCTCTACCACCCACAAAAAAAAATCCCAAAAAAAAAGTAATATAATATGAGTAATTAACTAATTATGTTGCCATTTTTGAGAAAATTAAGTATTAGAGAAGTGGAATTAGAGGTTGTGAATTAGTAGAAAGTGAAAAGGGGGAATTTTTTAAAAGGGTTTTCAGGGAAAAATAAAAGGAAGACGCCATTGTTGAAGCTTGAGCAACTAATAATAGAGCTCCAAGTTGAAACTAGATTCTGTG
>JAOWBH010161508.1:0-11255 GCA_028566215.1 Silene coronaria
TCAAAAGGTTCACACAACGAGTCACAATGACAAGTACGAATGACTCACACAATGAGCCACAATGACATGTTCAAATGGTTTGCACAATGAGTCACAATAAAAAATGAACTTAGACGATTGGTTTGTACAAATAGTCACAATGACTAGTACAAATGGTTCACACAACGAGTAATAATGACAAGTACAAATGGCTCACGCAACCTGGCACATTGACCAGTTCAAATGGTTCACACAACGAGTCACAATAACAAATGAACGAAATCAATTGGTTCGTACAAATAGTCATAATGACTAGTACAAATGGTTCACACAACGAGTCACAATGACAAGTATAAATAGCTCACAAAACGAGCCACAATGACATGTTCAAATGGTTGACACAACGTGTCAAACAAACAAATGAACGAAGTCAATTGGTTCGTACAAATAGTCGCAATGACAAGTACAAATAGTTCACACAACGAGTCACAATGACAAATACAAATGGCTCACACAACGCGCCACAATGACATGTTCAAATGGTTCACACAACGAGTCACAATAACAAATGAACGAAGTCAATTGGTTCGTATAAATAGTCACAATGACAAGTACAAATTGTTCGCACAACGAGTCACAATGACAAATACAAATGGCTCACAGAACGAGGCACAATGACATGTTCAAATGGTTCACACAACCAGTCACAATAACAAATGAACGAAGTGAATTGGTTCGTACAAATAGTCAAAATAACAAGAAAAAATGGTTCACACACAATGTCAAGTATAAATGGCTCACACAACGAGGCATAATGACAAGTTCAAATGGTTGACACAACGAGTCAAAATAACAAATGAACGAATTCAATTGGTTCGTATAAATAGTCTAAATGACAATTGCAAATGGTTCACACAACGAGTCACAATGACAAGTTCAAAAGGTTCACACAACGAGTCACAATGACAAGTACGAATGACTCACACAATGAGCCACAATGACATGTTCAAATGTTTTGCACAATGAGTCACAATAAAAATGAACTTAGACGATTGGTTTGTACAAATAGTCACAATGACTAGTACATATGGTTCACACAACGAGTAATAATGACATGTACAAATGGCTCACGCAACCCGGCACATTGACCAGTTCAAATGGTTCACACAACGAGTCACAATAACAAATGAACGAAATCAATTGGTTCGTATAAATAGTCACAAAGAAAAGTACAAATGGTTCACACAACAAGTCACAATGACAAATACAAAAGGTTCACACAACGAGGCACAATGACATGTTCAAATGGTTCACACAACGAGTCAAACTAACAAATGAACGTAGTCTATTAGTTCGTACAAATAGTCTAAATGACAAGTGCAAATGGTTCGCACAACGAGGCACAATGATAAGTTCAAATGGTTCACACAACGAGTCACAAAAACAAGTACAAATGGCTAACACAACGAGCCACAATAACATGTTCAAATGGTTCCCACAACGAGTCAAACTAACAAATGAACGAAGTCTATTGGTTCGTACAAATAGTCTAAATAACAAGTGCAAATGGTTCGCACAACGAGGCACAATGACCAGTTCAAATGGTTCACACAACGAGCCACAATAATATGTTCAAATGGTTCGCAAGAGTCACATTGACAAATACAAATGCCTCACACAACGTGGCACAATGACAAGTTCAAATGGTTCACAAAACGAGTCACAACAACAAATGAACGAAGTCAATTGGTTCGTACGAATAGTCACAATGGCAAGTACAAATGGTTCACACAAGGAGTCACAATAAAATGTACAAATGGCTCACACAACCTGGCACAATGACCAGTTCAAATGGTTCACATAATGAGTCATAATAACAAATGAACAAAATCAATTGGTTCGTGCAAATTATCACAATGACTAGTACAAATGGTTCACTCAACGAGTCGCAATTACAAGTACAAATGGTTCAGAGAACGAGCCACAATGACATGTTCAAATGGTTGACACAACGAGTCAAACTAACAAATGACCGAAGTCAATTGGTTCGTACAAATAGTCGCAATGACAAGTACAAATGGTTCACACAACGAGTCACAATGACAAATACAAATGGCTCACACAACGCGCCACAATGACATGTTCAAATGGTTCACGCAACGAGTTACAATAACAAATGAACGAAGTCAATTGGTTCGTATAAATAGTCACATTGACAAGTACAAATTGTTCGCACAACGAGTCACAATGACAAACACAAATGGCTCACAGAACGAGGCACAATGACATATTCAAATGGTTCACACAACCAGTCACAATAACAAATGAATGAAGTGAATTGGTTCGTACAAATAGTCAAAGTAACAAGAAAAAATGGTTCACACAACGAGTCACAATGTCAAGTATAAATGGCTCACACAACAAGGCATAATGATAAGTTCAAATGGTTGACACAACGAGTTAAAATAACCAATGAACGAATTCAATTGGTTTGGACAAATAGTCTAAATGACTAGTGCAAATGGTTCACACAACGACTCACAATGAAAAGTTCAAAAGGTTCACACAACGAGTCATAATGACAAGTACGAATGACTCACACAATGAGCCACAATGACTTGTTCAAATGTTTTGCGCAATGAGTCACAATAAAAATGAACTTAGACGATTGTTTCATACAAATAGTCACAATGACTAGTACAAATGGTTCACACAACGAGTAATAATGACAAGTATAAATGGCTCACGCAACCTGGCACATTGACCAGTTCAAATGGTTCACACAACGAGTCACAATAACAAATGAACGATGTGAATTGGTTCGTACAAATAGTCAAAATAACAAGAAAAAATGGTTCACACAACGAGTCACAATGTCATGTATAAATGGCTCACACAATAAGGCATAATGATAAGTTCAAAAGGTTGACACAACTAGTCAAAATAACAAATGAACGAATTCAATTGGTTTGTACAAATAGTCTAAATGACTAGTGCAAATGGTTCGCACAACAACTCACAATGAAAAGTTCTAAAGGTTCACACAACGAGTCACAATGACAAGTACGAATGACTCACACAATGAGCCACAATGACATGTTCAAATGTATTGCACAATGAGTCACAATAAAAATGAACTTAGTCGATTGGTTCGTACAAATATACACAATGACTAGTACAAATGCTTCACACAACGAGTTATAATGACAAGTACAAATGGCTCACGCAACCTGGCACATTGACCAGTTCAAATGGTTCACACAACGAGTCACAATAACAAATGAACGAAATCAATTGGTTCGTACAAATAGTCATAATGACTAGTACAAATGGTTCACACAACGAGTCACAATGACAAGTATAAATGGCTCACAGAACGAGCCACAATGACATGTTCAAATGGTTGACACAACGTGTCAAACTAACAAATGAACGAAGTCAATTGGTTCGTACAAATAGTCACAATGACAAGTACAAATGGTTCACACAACAAGTCACAATGACAAATACAAATGGCTCACACAACGAGGCACAATGACATGTTCAAATGGTTCACACAACGAGTCAAACTAACAAATGAACGAAGTCTATTGGTTCGTACAAATAGTCTAAATGACAAGTGCAAATGGTTCGCACAACGAGGCACAATGACAAGTTCAAATGGTTCACACAACGAGTCATAATGACAAGTACAAATGGCTCACAAAACGAGCCACAATGCATGTTCAAATGGTTCGCACAACGAGTCACAATAAAAAATGAAAGAAGACATTTGGTTCGTACAAATAGTCACAATGACAAGTACAAATGGCTCACACAACGAGTCACAATGACTAGTTCAAATGGTTCACACAACGAGTCACAATAGCAATTGAACGAAGCCAATTGGTTCGTACAAATAGTCACGGTGACAAGTACACATGGTTCACACAACGAGCCACAATGACATTTTCAAATGGTTTGCACAACAAGTCACAATAAAAAATGAACGAAGACAATTAGTTCATACAAATAGTCATAATGACAAGTACAATTGGTTCACACGAGTCACAATGACAATAACAAATGGCTCACACAACGAGACACAATGACAAGTTCAAATGGTTCACAAAACGAGTCACAATAACAAATGAACGAAGTCAATTGGCTCGTACGAATAGTCACAATGACATATGCAAATGGTTCACACAACGAGTCACAATGACAAGTACAAATGGCTCACATAACCTGGCATAATGACCAGTTCAAATGGTTCACACAACGAGTCACAATAACAAATGAACGAAGTCAATTGGTTCGTACAAACAGTCAGAATGACTAGTTCAAATGGTTCACACTTCGAGTCCCAAGGACATGTATAAATGGCTAACAAAACGAGCCACAACGACATGTTCAAATGGTTGACACAATGAGTCAAACTAACAAATGAACGAAGTCAATTTGATCGTACAAATAGGCACAATGACAAGTTCAAATGGTTCACACAACGAGTCATAATGACAAGTACAAATGGCTCACACAACAAGCCACAATACATGTTCAAATGGTTCGCACAACGAGTCACAATAAAAAATGAAAGAAGACAATTGGTTCGTACAAATAGTCACAATGACAAGTACAAATGGTTCACAGGAGTCACAATGACAAATATAAATGGCTCACACAACGAGTCACAATGACTAGTTCAAATGGTTCACACAACGAGTCACAATAACAATTGATCGAAGTCAATTGGTTCGTACAAATAGTCATGGTGACAAGTACACATGGTTCACACAACGAGCCACAATGACAACTACAAATGGCTCACACAATGAGCCATTAAGACATGTTCAAATGGTTCATACAACGAATTAAAATAACAAATGAACGAAGTACATTAGTTCGTACAAATAGTCTAAAAGACAAGTTCAAATGGTTCACACAACGAGGCACAATGACAAGTTCAAATGGTTCACATAACGAATGACAATGATAATAACAAATGGCTCACACAACGAGACACAATGACAAGTTCAAATGGTTCACACAACGAGTCACAATAACAAATGATGAAGTCAATTGGTTCGTACAAATAGTCACAATGTCAAATACAAATGGCTCACAGAACGAGCCACAATGATAAGTTCAAATGGTTGACACAACGGGTCAAACAATCAAATGAACGACGTCAATTGGTTCGTCAAGTAGTCACAATGACAAGTACAAATGGTTCACACAACGAGTGACAATGACAAATACAAATGTCTCACACAATGAGGCACAATGACATGTTCAAATGGTTCACACAACGAGTCACAATAACAAATGAACGAAGTCAATTGGTTCGTACAAATAGTCACAATGACAAGTACAAATTGTTCACACATCGAGTCACAATGACAAATACAAATGGCTCACAGAATGAGGCACAATGACATGTTCAAATGGTTCACACAACCAGTCACAATTACAAATGAACGAAGTGAATTGGTTCGTACAAATAGTCAAAATGACAAGTACAAATGGTTCACACAACGAGTCAAAATGACAAGTATTAATGGCTCACACAACGAGGTATAATGACAAGTTCAAATTGTTGACACAACGTGTCAAAATAACTAATGAACGAAGTACATTGGTTCGTACAAATAGTCTAAATGACAAGTGCAAATGGTTCTCACAACTAGGCACAATGACAAGTTCAAATGGTTCATACAACTAGTCACAATGACAAGTACAAATGGTTCACACAACGAGCCACAATGACATGTTCAAATGTTTCGCACAACGAGTCACAATAACAAATGAATGAAGTGAATTGGTTCGTCTACAAATAGTCAAAAAGACAAGTACAAATGGTTCACATAACGAGTCAAAATGACAAGTATAAATGGCTCACACAACGAGGCATAACGACAAGTTCAAATGGTTGACACAACGAGTCAAAATAACAAATGAACGAAGTACATTGGTTCGTAAAAATAGTCTAAATGACAAGTGCAAATGGTTCACACAACGAGGCACAATGATAAGTTCAAATGGTTCACACAACCAGGCAAAATGACAAGTACAAATGGCTCACACAACGAGCCACAATGACATGTTCAAATGGTTCGCACAACGAGTCACAATAAAAAATGAACGAAGACAATTGGCTCGTGCAAATAGTCACAATGACAAGTACAAATGGTTCGCACGAGTCATAATGACAAATACAAATGCCTCACACAACGAGGCACAATGACAATTTCAAATGGTTCACACAACGAGTCACAATAACAAATGAACGAAGTCTATTGGTTCGTACAAATAGTCACGGTGACAAGTACACATAGTTCACACAACAAGTCACAATGACAACTACAAATGGTTCACACAATGAGCCATAATGACATGTTCAAATGGTTCACACAACGAGTTAAAATAACAAATGAACGAAGTACATTAGTTCGTACAAATAGTCTTAATGACAAGTGCAAATGGTTCACACAACGAGGCACAATGACAAGTTCAAATGGTTCACACAACGAGTGACAATGATAATAACAAATGGCTCACACAACGAGGCATAATGACAAGTTCAAATGGTTCACACAACGAGTCACAATAACAAATGAATGAAGTCAATTGGTTCGTAAAAATAGTCAAAATGTCAAGTACAAATGGCTCACAGAATGAGCCACAATGACAAGTTCAAATGGTTGACACAACGGGTCAAACAATCAAACAAACGAAGTCAATTGGTTCGTACAAATAGTCACAATGACAAGTACAAATGGTTCACACAACGAGTCACAATGACAATTACAAATGACTCACACAATGAGCCACAATGACATGTTCAAATAGTTCATACAACGATTCAAAATAACAAATGAATGAAGTATATTGGTTCGTACAAATAGTCTTATTGACAAGTGCAAATGGTTCACACAATGAGGCACAATGACAAGTTCAAATGGTTCACACAACCAGTCACAATAACAAATGAACGAAGTGAATTGGTTCGTACAAATAGTCAAAATGATAAGTACAAATGGTTCACACAACGAGTCAAAATGCCAAGTATAAATGGCTCACACAACGAGGTATAATGACAAGTTCAAATGGTTGACACAACGTGTCAAAATAACTAATGAACGAAGTACATTGGTTCGTACAAATAGTCTAAATGACAAGTGCAAATGGTTCTCACAACTAGGCACAATGACAAGTTCAAATGGTTCATACAACTAGTCACAATGACAAGTACAAATGGTTCACACAACGAGCCACAATGACATGTTCAAATGTTTCGCACAACGAGTCACAATAACAAATGAATGAAGTGAATTGGTTCGTCTACAAATAGTCAAAAAGACAAGTACAAATGGTTCACATAACGAGTCAAAATGACAAGTATAAATGGCTCACACAACGAGGCATAACGACAAGTTCAAATGGTTGACACAACGAGTCAAAATAACAAATGAACGAAGTACATTGGTTCGTAAAATAAGTCTAAATGGCAAGTGCAAATGGGTCGCACAACGAGGCACAATGACAAGTTCAAATGGTTCACACAACCAGCCAAAATGACAAGTACAAATGGCAAAACGAGCCACAATGACATGTTCAAATGTATCGCACAACGTGTCACAATAAAAAATGAACGAAGACAATCGGTTCGTGCAAATAGTCACAATGACAAGTACAAATGGTTCGCTCTAGTCACAATGACAAATATAAATGGTTCACACAACGAGTCACAATAAAAATGAACGAAGTCAATTTGTTGGTACAAATAGTCACAATGACAAATACAAATGGTTCACACAAATAGTCACAATGACAATTACAAATGGCTCACACAATGAGCCACAATGACATGTTCAAATGGTTCACACAACAAAGTCAAAAGAATAAATGAACGAAGTACATTGGTTGTACAAATTGTCTTACTGACAAGTGCAAATGGTTCACACAACGAGGCACAATGACAAGTTCAAATGGTTCACACAAAGATTCACAATAAAAAATTAACGATGTCTCATAGTTAGTCCAAATAGTCACAATGACAAGTACAAATGGTTAACACAACGAGTCTCAATGACAAGTAAAAATGGCTCACACAACGAGGCACAATGACAAGTTTAAATGGTTCACACAACGAGTCACACTAACTAATTAACAAAGTCATTTTTCGTACAAATAGTCACAATGACAAGTACAAAAGGTTCACACGAGTCCCAATGAGAATTACAAATGGATAACACAACGAGCGACAAAGACATGTTCAAATGGTTCGCACAACGAGTTCACAATATCAAATGAACAACATCTACTAGTTCGTACAAATAGTAACAATGACAAGTAAAAATAGTTCGCACAACGAGTAACAATGACAAGTACAAATGGCTCACACATCGAGGCACAATGACAAGTTCAAATGGTTCACACAACGAGTCACACTAACTAATGAAAGAAGTCATTTGCTTTGTACAAATGGTTCAAATAATGACTCACACAACGAGGCAAAATGACTAGCTCAAATGGTTCAAACAACAAGTCAAAAAAACTAATGAACGAAGTTAAGTGGTTCGCACAAATAGTCACCTCGACAAGTACAAATGGTTCACACAATTAGTCACAATGACAAGTACAAATGGCTCACAGAACGAGGCACAATGACATGTTCAAATGGTTCACACAACGAGTCACAATAACAAATGATCAAAGTCAATTGGTTCGTACAAATAGTTACAATGACAAGTACAAATGGTTCACACAACGAGTCATAATGACAAGTACAAATGGCTTATACAACGAGGCATAATGACAAGTTCTAATGGTTGACACAACGAGTCAAAATAACAAATGAACGAAGTACATTGGTTCGTACTAATACTCACAATGAAAAGCACAAATGGTTCACACAACGAGTCAAAATGACAAGTACAAATGGCTCACACAACCTGGTACAATGACTTGTTCAAATGATTCACACAACAAGTCACAATAACAAATGAACGAAGTCAATTGGTTCCTACAAAAAGTCACAATGACTAGTACAAATGGTTCACACAACGAGTCACAATGACAAATACAAATGGCTTACAAAATGAGGCACAATGACATGTTCAAATGGTTCACACAACCAGTCACAATAATAAATGAACAAAGTGAATTGGTTCGTACGAATAGTCAAAATAACAAGTACAAATGGTTCACACAACGAGTCAAAATGACAAGTATAAATGGCTCACACAACGAGGCATAATGGCAAGTTCAAATGGTTGACACAACGAGTCAAAATAACAAATGAACGAAGTACATTGGTATAGTCTAAATGACAAGTGTAAATGGTTCTTACAACGAGGCACAATGACAAGTTCAAATGGTTCACACAACTAGTCACAATGACAAGTACAAATGGCTCATACAACGAGCCACAATGACATGTTCAAATGGTTCGCACAACGAGTCACAATAAAAAATAAACGAAAACAATTGGTTCGTGCAAATAGTCACAATGACAAGTACAAATGGTTCGCACGAGTCACAATGTCAAATACAAATGGCTCACACAATGAGGCACAATGAAAAGTTCAAATGGTTCACACAATGAGTCACAATAACAAATGAACGAAGTCAATTTATTTGTACAAATAGTCACAATGACAAGTAAAAATGGTTCACACAACGAGTCGCACTAACTAATGAACGAAGTCATTTGGTTCGTACAAATAGTCACAAAGACAAGTACAAATGGTTCACACGAGTCCCAACGACAAATCCAAATGGCTCACACAACGAGCGACAATGACATGTTCAAATGGTTCGCACAACGAGTCACAATAACAAATGAACAAAGTCAATTGGTTCGTACAAATAGTTACAATGACAAGTAAAAATAATCCACACAACGAGTCACAATGACAAGTACAAATGGCTCACACAATGAGGTACAATGACAAGTTCAAATGGTTCACACAATGAGTCACACTAACTAATGAAAGAAGTCATTTGGTTCGTACAAATGGTTCACACAATGAGTCTCAATGACAAGTACTTCTGACTTACACAACGAGGCACAATGACAAGTGCAAATGGTTCACACAACGAGTCTAAATAACTAATGAACAAAGTCAAGTGGCTCGCATAAATAGTCACATTGACAAGTGCAAATGGTTCACACAATTAGTCACAATGACAAGTACAAATGGCTCACAGAACGAGGAACAATGACAAGTTCAAATGGTTCACACAACTAGTCACTATAACAAATGAATGAAGTCAATTGGTTCGTACAAATAGTTACAATGACAAGTTCAAATGGTTCACACAACGAGTCAAAATGACAAGTACAAATGACTTACACAACGAGGCATAATGACAAGTTCAAATGGTTGAGACAATGAGTCAAAATAACAAATTAACGAAGTACATAGGTTCGTACAAATATTCTAAATGATAAGTGCAGATGGTTCATACAACGAGGCACAATGACAAGTTCAAATGGTTCACACAACGAGTCACAATAACAAATAAATGAAGTCAATTGGTTTGTACAAATAATCACAATAACAAGTTCAAATGGTTCACAAAACTAGTCAAAATGACAAGTACAAATGGGTCAGACAACGAGCCACAATGACATGTTCAAATGGTTCGCACAACGAGTCACAATAAAAAATAAACGAAGACAATTGGTTCGTTCAAATAGTCAAAATGACAAGTACAAATGGTTCGCACGAGTCACAATGTCAAATACAAATGGCTCACACAATGAGGCACAATGACAAGCACAAATGGTTCACACAACGAGTCACATTAACAAATGAACGAAGTCAATTTATTTGTACAAATAGTCACAATGACAAGTAAAAATGGTTCACACAACAAGTCGCACTAACTAATGAACGAAGTCATTTGGTTCATACAAATAGTCACAAAGACAAGTACAAATGGTTCACACAACGAGTCACAATAACAAATGAACAAAGTCAATTGGTTCGTACAAATAGTTACAATGACAAGTAAAAATAATTCACACAACGAGTCACAATGACAAGTACAAATGGCTCACACAACGAGGTACAATGACAAGTTCAAATGGTTCACACAACGAGTCACACTAACTAATGAAAGAAGTCATTTGGTTCGTACAAATAGTTCACACAATGATTCTCAATGACAAGTACTTCTGACTTACACAACGAGGCACAATGACAAGTTCAAATGGTTCACACAACGAGTCATAATGACAAGTACAAATGGCTTATACAACGAGGCATAATGACAAGTTCTAATGG
>JAOWBH010161529.1:0-11253 GCA_028566215.1 Silene coronaria
TAGCGGGTCGGGTTGGGTCGGGTCGGTTCGGTTTCGGGTCACCCAATTTTCGGGTTGTATCAGGTCGGGTTTCGGGCAGGTCGGGTCGGGTTCCTCGGGTCCGTTCAGCTTTTGCCAGCTCTAACGGCGCCACCCTCTTACATGCACCCCATATAATAGGGGACCTCACTTAATAATAATGAGTGTACCTATTATTAATGGGGTCACCACTTATTGCATGCCACCGGATGGCGCTGAGATTGGGCGCCACCGAATGGCGCTGTGATTGGGCCGCCACCGGATGGCACTAACTCATTTTCTTTTGACCCATTTTGTTAGCATCTTATGGATTTGCACTCTTTTTGTTAGCATCTTAGGGAGGATTTGGTGTTTAAGAAATAGTTCTTCAGAATAGTTCGAGTGCTTCTTTGACCCATTTTGTTAGCGTCTTATGGAGGATTTGGTGTTTAAGAAATGAATTGACTGTCCGTTCCCGATCTAATATGGAGTTGCACTCAGCTATTACACTTTCATCAACGGAGGCTTCTTCGGTAGTGGCGGCTGATACACGAAAATGCAATTCCTTTACGACCACATTTTCTAATGACTCTTTGAATTCCAGTGAATTTTTAATGATAAAGAATCACTTTCCTTACTTTCTCATTGGATATGGATTATGCTCCAGCAGTATATGAGTGAAGTGTGATGCTTCTTGGACTACAGAGCTCGGGCCTCTGCTGGTTGGATCTTTATAGATTCAGATGGTCATATTTTACACACTAATCAGGCGACTTTCTGGGCTGGGTCAACTCTTCAGGCTGAAGCTTCGGCCCTTTACTTGGCCCTTTTGGATGCTACAAAAATGGGCTTCTGGCACTTTGCAGTCACGACTATCGACTGATTGCTTAGTTCTCGTGCTCCAACTTACCGGGAACATGGCTATTCAGCAGGATATCAGGACTGTCTTAGATCGTATTAATCATATAGTTGCTCTTTGCCATTGTATCTCGATTAGTCATTGTCTTAGGAAACATAATAGGATCGCACATACTCTAGCTTCCGAGGCTTTGATATGAGCATCGTTTTTCATTATGTCAAAAAAAAAATAAAGTTGGATCCGTGAGAGTTCAAATTTAACAGACCCATATCAAAGCCTTTTTTAGGTCGTCGAGATTAATCATGGGTAACTTTGGGCCAGGTCTAACGGGTCAATTTCGGGTCATATATTTTAGGTCATTATCAGATTTCGAGTCAACCTTATCGGGTTGGATCAGCTTTGCGTCATATCCAGGCTGACTATGGGTCCGATCTAAAACAAGTTTTTACTAATTAATTCGAGTAAATAAATCCTATCATTTGACTCTTTTTTTTTCCAAATAAAAAAAACCTAGTGATCGACAATCATCTCTTCTCTACCATATTCCATTGAAGCATTGAATCTGTAAGATCCTCTTAATTTCTCTGTTTTTTTTCTCTTCAACGTGGATTCATACACCACCATAATATGATGGCCTGTGGAAGAAGTAACTATGCTAATGTCACATTAAAATACTTTTTTGTTTGATCAAATGGCAGGAACACAATAACACTAAGTTGAACATATGATGGGTCGTCAGGTATGAAATTTTTAACTTCTACTCTCTTTTTTTCTGTTTCATCCTCTGAAAATCACATAATACGACGGTCTTATTATATAATTTGTGTATACGTGTTGCATTAAACTCATATTTTCTGTGGGGGTTTTGGACAGAGTTCTGATGATGAAGAAACTGATGCTGCGGGTTTTGGACATTCTTCTGATGATGAAGAAACTGATGCCGGTTCTTCTGATGAAGAAACTGATGCCGGTTCTTCTGATGATGAAGAAACTGATGCCGGTTCTTCTGATGATGATGAAGTAACTGATGCCGGTTCTTCTGATGAAGAAACTGATGCCGGTTCTTCTGATGATGAAGTAACTTTTGGACATTCTGTTGATACATATTTTCGCACGTGGGCTGCCGTAGAAAAGGATAATAAGCGTGAATTTATTCCCCTGTTTAATCGCCTCTATGTATTTTTTAAACAAGCAATAATTGCAAGAATTATCAGCTATGATGCTCCAAATTGTCTTGCTGCAATTGTTGATAAAGAAGCCGGCGGTAAAGAGGGAAGGTTGATTATGGACCATATTATGAATGAAGAAAGTCACATCCGTTTGCATAGAGCAGCTAGATGTTCTGTATTTGGAATAGCCTCATTATTGTTACATCAAGGGTTTTCAGCCGATTTGCGCTCCGATTTCGTCTCCCCTTATATTTGTTTGAACAATGCTCTTCCCCTCAATGTTTCAATCGATTATGCCCGGTATGTATTATCACTCCGCTCTTTGTTGCCAGGCCATTAGGGGTGGTAATGAGCCGAGTCAAGCTCGAGCTGCTCGCGTTATCACCTTGTTGTCCATTTGCCTTAATATTAAAACGTTTTGCACTTTTTGCAGCTTTCATCTTTGGAAGCATTCCCGTCATCTTTCTCCAATACACCAAATTATATCACTTTGTATTGATGTACATTTCTTTTTTCTTTTCCCTTGTTTTTTCTAATTGTTCGTTTATATCACTTTGTATTTATGTACATTTTATTTTTATTTTCTATTCTTTTTCCCTTTCCCTTGTTTTTTCTATTTGTTCGTTGATGTTTAACTTCAGATTTCTTACATTTTGTAATTATTATTGTGTTTAGATGGAGTATACCGCGACTATTAGAGTTTTTGCTCGGAACACGACAGAAATCAAGTATGAATTCTTCAAATATCTAAAGCAAGGCAAGGTGTTTGAAGTCGGTGCTCTACTTGCCCTTGCGAGCGATCTCATAATAATGTCTTCACCATCTAAAATTGATGGAGACAATGGTAGTATTGTCTTTAAGAATATAATGGAGATGCGACAATTTCTATTAGCAGAAATGTCTCGATCCTTGGGCGCTAGTGAGACACAATTGAAGGAGATGAAGAAGACTCTACGACTTCTCGAAATTTTGGATAGGGTTGAAGACAAGCTTCTCGCACATATGCCCATGTGGGATAACTACACTCACGTATGATTTTATTTATACTCAAATCCATTCATCAGATTTTCTCTTTTTTCTTTTTCTGGGTCACCTATATTTCTATAAGCTGTCATTAAATATGAGTTTCAGGATTTTGGACTCGGAGTTTCATTACTCATCAAAGATGCTGCATACGATGAGAAGAAGGAAGTTGAGTATGACTACCATGACGCGGTGCCGAGGTCTAGCATACTTGTTGCTAATCATATAATGCTCTGCTTATAATTAATCTTGCGACACTTTTAACCCTTTACGTTTTGCAGCTCATATTACACTCGTTTCCCACATCCGTTTGAATGTGATCGTCGTACATCTTTACCATACATACCATATGTTGTCGAAGACACAACTATAAATTTTAGTGGTGGGAAACTTCCTAATTGTACCAGGAACTTTTCTACAAAAGTAAGTAATCTATATTTTAGAAATTACAAAAGTAATCAATTCACAAAATCTCCTCGTCTGAGTTGTTTGTTTACCTTTGATTTTAATGAAGTTACATTTCCCGAGTTGGTTAGAAGAGGGAAAATCTCAAGTTGATATGCCCCTTTCATTGCCAATAACTGTGAAAGGTGCCGTGACAAAACATGTGTTATCGAAGAAGCATGCTTCTTTTACTAGAGCTTTCACCAAGGCAGTACGGCATCTACGATACCGTTAGGTGCATATTTAACATTTTTATGTATCAGTTTTTAGGTTTGGTTATCAGAAACTTGTTTATGTTTGGTTTTGAAATTAAGTTTTTCTGTCGAAAAGATTTGGCAAGTCTAATGATTTGCTTAGAGAATTGTTTCTCTTTACGATGTATTTTAGCAGCAGTGACACCCAATTGTGTATGTTGTTAAAAGCAGATCTGGTTAATCGGGTCAATTTGAGATGGGTTATTTTTTGGTTTAGATGAATTCTAGTCAGATCAAGTCAATTCGGGTTTGGGTCATTTTCTGTTTCTATTATTATCAAGTTATTTATGTATAATAGATTACAGTAAACATTTGGGTTTGCTCAATTCAAGTTACAAGTTAATCTCGAGGCCTATATATCGGGTTGCTCGAGTCGAGTCAGTTACATGAGGTCTAGTTGAAAATAGGAGAGTTAGATTTCTAGATCTTATTGTGTTATTATTGTAACATTTCAGGTAAATTGAAGGCAGACCTTCCAGTAAAGGGGTTCACCGAAGAGGAAAGATAATTTTGTAATAAGAGTTACTATAAGCAATGTTTTGGTTTGGGTCATAATTAATGTGTGACACGATTTCATACTTTGAGACGGTTTCATTATGATAATCATTAATTACGTAATACACATACAATTTTTAAAAATGACGTTGCCTTAAATTGCAGCAGAGCCTCCATCCCGTTATGTGACCAGTCTCATGCCCATTATTTGATTATTTCTCCTAGTGACCCATAATCCGTTTCACTATAACAAATTAGGGGACAATGTGTCACTATAACAAATGTTGTGGGATAGGAGATGATGAGAGGTAAAATTGAGACAGACAAGATCTCAACTTTTTTTTTTTCGAAAAAGCCCAAATTTAGAAGAGAAACGAAAAAATAATCTGAAAATTTAGAGAAAAAGGCAAATCTAGATCCAAACATACAAGAGTGGATACTTGCTTAGAAATCTCAGGTGATCGAAAAAGTTAAAGTAGGAATTAACCAAGCAAAGCAAATACTCTTAACACAAAAAAAAGTTAATACAAGCTAAATTCTGTTACGAAAAGCTCTTAAAAATTGTATAACTTTGGTCGAATTAATTATTCTAGATAAAATTAATCTTAAATTTGTACTCCCACCGTCCTGGTCATTTATTTACCTTTAATTTTGACACAATTATTAAGGAAATGTTATGGGACCATGTGTGGCTAATATTATTGAATGACAAGTGGATCGTGTCACTTTTATCGACACGTTCGAGATTATACCCACAAATATAAAAACCCTAATCTCTTTTTTTTTTGTTCCCTTGCTGATTCCTAACTGTATCCTGGCCTCCCTCTATCATATTCCATTGAAGCATCAAACCTGTAAGATCCTGTTAATTTCTCTTGGTTTTTTCTTCACCATGGATTCATACACACTTGCATTATGGCGTGTGGAAGAAGTAACTATGCTAATGTCACATTAACATAATCTTGTTTGTTTTATCATATACAATGGCAGGAACACAACACTAAGTTGAACACAAAATGTGCCAGGTATATATGAAATTAATAAGTCTCCCTTGTGACGGATATAAAGTGCCTAAGGAGTCACACAAGTCATGTCTTTATCTACTCGTGTGGTTTTTATTGAGTAATATAGTTCAAGTTGGCTCAGCTAAATCATGGATAGGAGACGCAACAAATACCTCTTTGAATTGGGAAATTAATAATAGAAAGGTATGAAACAAGTTGGCGTCAATGCGTGCATGACTAACAGTTGACTTCTAGGAAGATCACGTTTATGCATCCGTTAATAAAGTGACAAATACTTAGCGTAAAATTATTATTGTCAAATATTTAAATGTGTAATACTCCTTTAATTTTTTTTTATTTTTTTTATAAAATGTAAAGGAAGTCAAATGAGATTCGAAATCAGATCATAAATAACATCTCATGATTTTACCAACATATATCATCATTTGTATGATGTATTATAGCATATCTTATTGGTACTTCATTAGATGTTGATCGTGGTTAGATTTGATTGTAAGGAAATTGGGGATGAAACATTTCTTATGTAATCCGGTTAATTTGACATGAATAAACTTGCTTTTTACAAAAAAAAAATATTTACCATACTAGTGTGAAGGAAGTAATATGAAGAATTGATTAAGCTTGATTGTATTAACAATATTAACAAGGTATTTATACAAGTTAGGAAGGACTAAACCCTAAGCTAAAATATCTTACGTAAAGATATTGCTAGTCTAAATACAATGAATATAGTCTAATAATACAACAATAATATATCAAAAGATTACAGCAATATTATGTAGAATCAGTAGCAATATTCTTATCATGCCCCCGCAAGACGGACGACCGGGACGAGAGACCGATCTTGGACAGCAACATATGCAGACGTGGGCGCGGAAGAGGCTTAGTCAGCGCATCAGCTAGCTGATCATCATTATGGACTGTTGTAACACGCAGGGAGCCACCCTGGACTTTTTCTCGTATAAAATGGTAGTCAATGGCGAGGTGCTTCATGCGAGAATGGAAGACGGGATTAGCACTGAGGTGAGTGGCACCAATATTATCACAAAAAATAGTGGGAATGTCTAGCAGCTTGCAATCGAGCTCAGTAAGAAGGCTTTGAAGCCACGTTAATTCCGCAGCAGCTTGAGCTATTGAGCGGTACTCGGCCTCCGTTGAGGAACGAGTCACAGAGCGTTGTTTCTTGGAACTCCACGACAGGGCATTTCGGCCAAAACACACAATATACGCGCCTGTTGAAAGAAATCATCCTTGTCACCTGCCCAATCGGAATCGGAAAAAGCATGAAGAGACAAAGGGGAATCACGATATAGATTGAGACCAACATCCATGGAGCCATTAAGATAGCGAAGCACCCGCTTTAGAGCCTGCAGGTGAGTGGAGGTGGGCTTATGCATGAATTGGGAGAGCTTATTTACGGAGAACGCGACATCCGGACGGGTGAGAGAAAGATACTGCAGACCACCAACAAGTGTACGAAATTCAGTGGGGTCAGGGAGAGGCGTACCCTCCTGAAGACGGAGAGAGCCATTGGGATCCAAAGGTGTACGCATGGGGCTGGAGTCAAGCATGCCAGCACGGGTGAGTAAGTCAGTGATGTAGCGGCGTTGACTAAGGAAGAGACCATGAGGCGTTGAGTGAACCTCCACACCTAGAAAATAGGAGAGAGGACCCAAGTCCTTGAGTGAAAAACGAGAGGCCAGACCTGCAATGAAACGAGCAACAGTGGAAGAACACGGACCAGTGACGATGATATCATCCACATAAACAAGTACATAAACCGGGTTAGCGTGAGAACGAATAAATAGAGAGGTGTCACAAACAGAATTAGTGAACCCAACACTTAGCAAATAAGAGCGGAACTCGGTGTACCAAGCCCGAGGGGCCTGACGTAAACCGTAAATAGCTTTGCGGAGGTGACACACGTGGGACGGACGAGTGGGATCAACAAAACCCGGAGGTTGGGCCATAAAAACATCTTCCGTAAGAGTGCCTTGGAGGAAGGCGTCATTGACATCCAATTGACGGAGAGACCAGCCCTTGGTCACAGCAAGACTAAGGAGAAGACGGACTGTAGCTGGTTTGATCACGGGACTAAAGGTTTCGGTGTAGTCAAGGCCGGGTCGTTGATGAAAGCCCTTGGCAACGAGCCTCGCCTTGTGTTTTTGGAGGGAGCCATCGGGGTTGTATTTGGTGCGGAATACCCACTTACAACCCACAATGTTTTGGGAGAGTGTCGGGGGTACAAGGTTCCAGGTACCATTGGCAACGAGGGCATCATATTGGGTCTGCATTGCTTGACGCCACGTAGGGTCTTTGAGAGCCTGGGTTACGGTTTTAGGTTCACCCGAGGTAAGGGAGGTAGAGAGGTTTAGTTTATTGATGGGTTTAAATATGTTATGGGACGCACGAGTGGCATGGGGGCGACCGGGTGGTGGGGGAGGTGGCGGGGGAGGAGGTGTTGGAGGGGAGGACAGGGAGGTGGCAGGAGAGGACGAGGGTGAGGAGACAGAGGGTGTGGAGGGCGAAGAGGCAGGAGAGGCAGGGGAAGTTGTGGGGGGAGAGGTGATGGGTGTCACTGGTGGCAGAGTAAGGACAGTGATGGGGATATCACACCACTCATGGGTGGAGGGCAGAGGGGTAGGTGATGTACTTCGGTAAGGATATATATGATCGACAAACCGAACGTGACGCGAGGAGTAAACCCGATCAGTTTTAGGATCAAGGCAGAGATAAGCATGCTGACTAGGGGAGTAACCGATGAATACACAGGCGATGGAGCGGGGGTCCAGCTTGTGGGATGTGTAAGGCCGAAGCCAAGGGTAGCAAAGAGAGCCAAAGTTGCGAAGGAAGTGATATTTTGGAGGCTGACCAAATAGACGATGGTAGGGTGAGGAATTTGCTAGGGTGGGTGTTGGGAGACGGTTAATGAGATAGGTAGCTGTTTGGAAGGTGTGAGACCAGTAGGTGACGGGCATGGATGCGTGAGCCAAGAGGGCTAAACCGGTGTCGACAATATGACGGTGTCGACGCTCGGCATAGCCATTGTGCTCCGGAGTGTGAGGGGGCGATGTGAGATGAGAGACACCATGTTTGCGAAGAAACGGAGCAAGTTTTTGAAACTCACCTCCATTATCGGAGTAGAAGGTGCGAATAGAGGCGTTAAATTGCTTCTCGACAAGACTCTTGAATTGCTCAAACACAACGTAAGTGTCACTTTTGGATTTTAAGGGATATAACCAAATATACTTTGTGAAATGGTCCACGAAAATAGCATAGTATTTGAAATTATTGATCGAATATACCGGTGATGTCCACAAATCGCTAAATATAATTTCAAGGGGGGAATTGGAAATTAACGAGGAGGAAGTAAATGGTAGCTTAGTACTTTTATTTAATAAGCAAGAATTACACGGAAAATCGGTAAGAGAAGAAACATTAAAATTAAAGAAGCTGGCAATTTGACGCAAAACTTTGAACGAAGGATGACCGACTCGATGATGGAGATCAATGGGCTGGAGAGTGGTAGCAGACACGATTGGGAAGGAGCAGGGAGCAGGCCAAAGATAAACTCCGTCTTTAGCAGGACCCTTGTGAAGGAGTGCCCCCGTGTGACGATCCTTAACACAAAAAACATCAGGTAAGAATTCGATAAATACATGATTATCGCGACAAAATTGAGACACTGATATGATGTTTTTATGCATACTAGGAACACATAGGACATTATTTAGAGAGAAGGAACGAGATGAAGAGTGAAGAAGAGATGAACCAGTATGAGTGATTTGAAGACCAGAGCCATCGCCTATCACTATTTCGTCGGTACCATCGTAAGGGTAGTGCGGGGAGAGATGGGATAAGTCGGAGGTGACATGGTGCGAGGCACCACTGTCAAGAAGGTATGGGGCAGCAGGGGCCGAGGGTGGTGGCTGAACCGTGGTAGTGTGGGCCTGGGGTGGTGGGTTGGGCTGGCGTGGGGGAGGGCGAGGAACCCGAATGTCAGGGTATAGTTCCTTAAAAACAGGGCAATAGTACAAGGAATGACCTTGTGTATTACACCAGTGGCATTTACCTTTGTAAGGATTGCGAGGAGTGGAATTGGAGGCTGATTGGTTGTTGGTTTGTGGTGTGGCAGGAGTGCGAGTGTGAGAGGGAGAGCGGTAGTTGTAAGCTGGACGGGCATGGGTGGCATTTGCCGTGGCAGGGAAGGGATGAATGGAGGTTTGTTCAGCGGCTTGAAGGGAGATCTCCTTGTTGAGCAATTTTTCATGAAGTTCAACAAAGGAGATTGGAGAGTCTCGGGCATGAACAGCATCTACAACAGATTGGTAGCGTGGATCATTGAGGTTGTCCAAAACCCGATCAGTGATGTCTTCTACGGAGAGGGGACTGCCGAGGAGAGCAAGTTCATCAGTTATGGTTTTGATTTTTGTGAGGTAGTCAGAAATAGTCATGGAGCCTTTGGTGAGGTGTTTCAGTTTGAGTTTTAGTTGTTTTATGTGACCTCTAGAGGGTAGGGCGTACGTGGAGGCAAGGGTGTCCCAGGCCTCCTTGGCTGTAGTGGTTCGGGTTAGAAGGGCGGCAATAGGAGTTGTGAGCGTACCAGCTATAGCACCGTGTAGCAGCTTGTCTTGACGGAACCAAGTATCGTATGCGGGATTGGGAACAGGAGCGGCTGTTTTGTCTGAGGGAGTGATGTGCGTGGGAGGAGAGGCACTCGAGCCATCGACATAGCCGAATAAGCCGTAGCCAACAAGGAGGGATTGGAGTTGCATCCTCCATTGTTGATAATTTGTGCCGTCAAGTTTTTCGACGGAGTGAACATTAATAACTAGAAAGGGATTGGTAGGATCATTCTTATTTGGGATAGTTGAGGAAGCCATTGAATAGTTTGGATCAATGCTCTGATACCATGTAAAGGAAATAATATGAAGAATTGATTAAGCTTGATTGTATTAACAATATTAACAAAGTATTTATACAAGTTAGGAAGGACTAAACCCTAAGCTAAAATATCTTACGTAAAGATATTGCTAGTCTAAATACAATGAATATAGTCTAATAATACAACAATAATATATCAAAAGATTACAGCAATATTATGTAGAATCAGTAGCAATATTCTTATCAAAATTCAGATATAAGGTTCGAAATGCAGCCCTCGGAGACAACAATTCTTTGTAATAGAAACCCAACTCTTACCTAAAAACAGCACCTTCTTCATTAACAAACAACAAATCATAACTCAATCACAATAACTGGATTCAGCAGCATAATATGTTCATTTAATCAACATCTAGCAATTGCTGAGTTGCGACTAACTATAGATGTATAGCGAATCGAGTATAGAAACTGTTTCCTTCCCAACTCGAGCTACGTGCATTCCTCTTCAATTACTTTGCTAGTGAACGGCATTTGAATCAAATGCTTAGCCCAGCATACCTATATTATTATAGAGCAAACTTGCTTAGTATAAGGCCCTTGCGCAATGAAATGTTTAAATTAGCCAACATGTAAAAAAGGCAGACTAAGGAGTAGCTAAATGGTAGGTACTACACGCAACATGAATGCTATAAAATATAAATACGTTAAAGATGCAGATGAGTGCAGACATTCTGAAGTTCAGATTACGATACATCATGCAAAATCTCTCTAAGGGTTTCTTAACAAGATTGGTGTCATCAACTGTACATATCAGCCTGCTTAGCATAAGATGTCAGTGTGACCGGGACTATTAAGAGAAAACTCGACAAACAGTAAATCGAATGAAAAGTTTGAAATTGTAATCAATCAATCAATCAATATAATATAAATATAAATATATACTATATTTGAGGCTTTTTTCGAGCGACGTGGTAGTCTCCAACTTTTTAAAAACACTTAAATTAATTTAAAATTTACGATATTCCTATTAAAATTAGAAAATAATTATTTATTTACCATTTTCCTATTCGAATTAGAAAATAATTAATTATTTACAACTTTCC
>JAOWBH010161540.1:0-11253 GCA_028566215.1 Silene coronaria
AGTGACTGCTAAAAGATATTCCTTGTTTATCGAACCTCATACATATATACTTTGTAGTGTTCTAATCATGTACTCCCTCCTCGGTATTCATTTGAGTTTCCTACGTTTCTTTTAGAAAGTTTCAAATAAAAGGAATGAAACTAAAGATACACAGTACTCCGTATTATTTAGTCTTACAATTAGTTGAACATACAATATTTTGGGTATAATAATATACAATGTTGCATAAAACTGCAAGTTTTCATGTCCATCGCGTATGATAAACGTATTTGGAATCAATGTGTCGACTTTAGGGTGTGTTTGGATAGCAAAAGTGAAGAGAAAGAGAGGGGAGGGGAAAGGAGGGAAGGGAAAGGGAAAGGGAGAAAGGAAGGGGGAATGGATTGTGGGTCTTCGGATACAATTTCCCTCCAAATCTTGCCTATTGTGGAGAGATTTTGATTAGGTTTGGAGGAGAAAAATTGAATCCCTACAAATCTCTCCCCCTCCATTTCCCCTCGCCCTCATTTGCTATTCAAACAAGGGATTTTAAATCCCCTATTCTCCTTCTCTTTCTTTTTCCTCCAAATCACTTAATCCAAACACACCCTAAGGTAACAAGCTTTTCCACCTTAACAAATACGGTAACAAATTTAACTAGTAATGTGCCTATTCAATTTTTAATTTTGACCACAAAAAAATTACTATGAAAAAAGTTACGATGTACAAATAATGAATAAAGTATTAAAGTATAAATCACATAAAAGATGAAATTTACCTTTATTCTCCTCAAATTTTGGTAGGGACTACATATATAAAAAAGAAAACAATCAAAGAAAGTTTTAAAAAAATAACACAAATTAATACATAAGACCGGACTAGTCGAATAACAAGAAGCCCGACTAAATCAGCTAATAAACTTTTAAAAAAAAAATATATTTTTTTTTATCGATTATTTCACAATAAATGAGTCGGCATTTATGATAAGATATCAAGTTATTTAAATTATATTAAATATTGGTTTATTCTCCAGTTTATAGATTATACATCAGATGTATTATATGTTACATTTGATTATGTAATTTTTGAGTTTTATAATAGAGTTTTTGAGTTTTGTTTTAAATATTATGAGTTTCACTGTAAAGTTTTGAGCTCATTCACCTAAACATTAAGCTAAAAAAATACTTCCCCCATTTCAATGAATTCTATACATTTACTTTTTAAACACTATTTATAGGTGAGGAGAATTTCTAATACAACTTCTAAAACTATGTTCATCAAGAGTTTTATGACCGATCATGGATTTAAAAACAATAAAACAAAAGAATAAAATATAGCAAACTCATGACCGTTTAAGGCATATGGTGGTCTGACCACTTTGTACACATGCATGCCCACTTTCATGACCACCATATGGCTAATTCCCATTAGCTAACAACATTTTGTTAAAGTAAAAAAATGGAAATGTGTAAATATAATATAATATAAATTATATAATAAGATAGAAGTAAGGGTAAATATATGCGGTGGTTATTGATGAACTTAAAAATAATAGGATCACAAATTCTTATTTGTAACGGAAGGTATCCGTCACTTATTTGTGACGGATATCATATTCCCTCACAAATAACTCATTTGCCTTGAGTGGGGAAGCACATGGGGGGACCCTCCTTTGCCTCCTCTACCCATTTCTTCTCACAAACTACCCGTCGCAACCCGCGACCCGTCGCAAGCAAGACTTACTGTAATAGGATAGCCCAAGAAAGATGGTCATCGATATAAATGTATTGTTTTTATCGGTGACCTAGGTCATGAGTGGTTATAGATGAACGAAGTCTAATATATAACATAAAAAATAGTTATGTGAGATCTTATTTAAATTGTCACAATATGAATATCAAACTTTTATAATTTTTACTAATGTGTAACTAAAGATATGAGCAAAAGAAAACGAGTATTGATATGCGTGTATAAAGTAAATGTATAGAATTCATTGAAATGAAGAAAGTACAATATTACTCAAAAACTTTATACAAATAAATTCAATTGATTTTAAGTTTAGATATCAAAAAATTAAAAGGGATATTCTACCGTGTACCCTCGGGTTTTTCATTTTTCTATGTTGTACCCTTATTTTTTTACATTTTACATTGTATCCTTAAACTCCTTAGTTATTTCTCTATCATGATCTTCTTTAACTTCCATTAGCTTTATCATTCTTAAACAACTGTATTTTGACCTTTACTTTGACTCATTAAATGTTGTGTCATCTTTCTATGTGAAAAGTATCACAAATCACTTTAAATTAAGCACGAACTATTATAAAAAACCTCAGTTATGATTAATGAAATGATAATGGAAAATTGATTAATTTTTAGTTAGATTCTTATATTATTTGTTGGGTTAATGAATAATTCGGCGAAAATAAGTAAATAAAGACGTTATTATCAAGTAATTTGAATGGTAAATAAATGATTTAATAAATCAATTAACAAACTAACATATCAAAGACAATAAATAAGGTCATGACATAGACTAATGTATAGAGTTCAGGGGTACACCATAGAATTTCAAAAATGTAGGGGTACACCATAGAAAACCGAAAATCTCGAGGGTACACCGTAGAATATCCCAAAAAAAAAAGAGAGAATCTAGAGAAGTACAGCCAAGAACGAAGAAAATTGGGGAAAAATTGACAAGGTAAAATCACCAATTCGTGCAATAATTTTGAGTATTGATTTGATTTGATTCTCTCTTGCAATTTTTATTATTGTTGTTGATTTGATAGATTTGAATTGAATTAATTAATTTGGGGAAAAATCACACTTTCCAGGTTTTCTTTTTATTGTTGCTTGTTGATTTGACGGTTTGATTCTTGATATGATTGATATTAGATGGGAAAAGGAGGAAATAAATCAAATTGCAAAGCATCAAACAGCAAATCAAACAACAAAGAAGGGGCAAACAAATCATCAGGAGCAAACAAATCAAAGGGCAAAGAAGTAATCACATCATCAAAAGCAAGCAAATCAAAGGGCAAAGAAGTAAGCACATCATCAGAAGCAAGCAAATCAAAGGGCAAAGAAGTAAACACAACTTCAGTAAGCAAAGGAGCTTGGCAATGCAATTTATGCCCAGACTTAAGACTTTGATACGGTAACACTGTTATTTCACCACAAGAACTCTGACCATAAAACTCAAGAGAAAGGGAAACCATGCAGGACGAGGTACTATTACTTTTTATTTCTCGGAAACGTAATTAATATTTCTATTTCTGGATCCCAAAAACATGTTACAAAAAGAAATCGTAAACTATTTAATTGGAAGGACCAGTATTCAAAACGGAAACAATTGTTTGGGAGACGGACCAAGTAGGAAGGGCGGCTTGCATGACTGAAGTTGAGAAAACGAATAATTCTATGAGACATAGGCTGCTGTTTATTATTATAAGCCTTAAGTGTCACGTGTTTCACTCTCGAAATATTTACAGTTCTAAGTTGATAATCAAGTTTTTGTCATGAAGACGTATCCTCGTACCCCTATCCCCATCATAGGATAAATTCGCAAGTCTAAAAAAGTTGAATCAGGGCAATATGATAGTTTGACAAGTATTTGTATGTTAGTTTGACACAACTTGTATGTTGTATCCAGCTCCTATCCGAGCTTGAGTAGCATTATGTGAAACTTTATGTGAGGGTCTGTACAGTTCTTATTCTTGCAAGGTGATGCATATGGGCATTATGAGTGATTGATAGTTTTAGAAAGCAGGAACCATAGAGACACTATGTTTACCTTGTAGCCTAATTCTGACCGAAACTCCCTCTGCCTCAGAAACAGACAAAAGATAAATATTACAAAGAATTTTGAATCAACCAAGGTAGATACCATAATAAAATCAAAAACTGCATCTCGACATTCCCTCTCTAAAAGTACCATGCTCACTCCCTTACTGCCCATCACCACCTTCCTATGATATGAAACAGCCCCACTCTCACTACGAACCACCATCGTCACCTCTTCGCCGGCTAGCCACCCTCAAATCGACAACCATCACCATCAAAAGGTTCAGCACCCGACAGCTTGCACAGTTCCCTAATGATTGTGGGGTAAATGGTGGTTATGTGGTTCGACCTGATGTGGGTGTGCGGTGGGTCAAGAGATGGAGATGCGACGAGACAGGGGTAGTGGGTGCAGCCAGTAGTAGATCAAGAGGTGGTCGATGGAGGTAGTTGGTACAGCTAGTGTGTGATGGTGGAATAAATGATTGGGAATATGACTGGTTGGTAGACGAGGGTAAAGATAAGATGGGTAAGGCCGTAAGGTAGTCATTATGTTCCTTTTCTTAAACTTTGTGCAAAAGGTAATGGGAAGGAAAAAATATATGGAGGGAGTATATACATTTCACCCCCAAAAAAAAACACCCACAACAATTCAACCAAGCTCAGCCTCCACACCAACATCACAACCAGAATTACCTCAGCCTCTACCTCAACACATTCTATCCCCATTCTGAACCAAAGGAAATGCTAAATCATCAGTGGTGATGGACAATAACCACAAAACAAGAAACCTAGCGAAATTCCCTCCTTTCACCTAGTATATGGTTCACATGTCTTCTCAGAAAACCCCATGTCTAAAAATGTTGGAGGTAATGTGATAGTTTGACAAGTATTTGTATGTTAGTTTGACATGTACTTGTATAGTTGTATGTTGTATCCAGCACCTATCCGAATCCGAGTTTCAGTAGCATTACGTGAAACTTTATCACACAATATGTGAGGGTCTGTACAGTTCTATATTAAAAGTGACTTGCTGATTAAGAAAATCCAAAAACATGTTAAAAAAATGTTGGAAAACATGTTTCAGCCTAAGTGGCTACAAGTCTACAACCCAAAAACATGTTAAAAAAAATCGCAAACTATTTTATAGCAAGGACCAGCATTCAAAATGGAAACAAAAAATCGCAAACTATTTTATAGCAAGGACCAGCATTCAAAATGGAAACAATTGTTTGGGAGGCAGAGCAAGTATGAAGGGCGGCTTGCATGACTGAGGTCGAGAAAACAAATATTCTATGACATAGGCTGTCGTTTTTTATTTTAAGCCTTAAGTGTCAAATCTCTCTATTTCACTCTCAAAATATTTACAGTTCTAAGTTGATAATCAAAATTTTTGTTATGAAGACGTATCCTCGTACCCCTATCCCCATTTCAAGACAAAATCCCGTGTCTAAAAAAGTTGGATCAGGGCAATGTGATAATTTGACAAGTACTTGTATGCTAGTTTGACATGTACTTGTATAGTTTGTATGTTGTATCCATCACCTACCCGAGTTTCAGTAGCATTATGTGAAATTTTATCACACAATATGTGAGGGTCTGTACAGTTCTTATTCTTGCAAAGAGATGCATTTGGGCATTATGAGTGATTGATTGATAGTTTTAGGAAGCGGGAACCATCGAGAGACTATGTTCACCTTGTAGCCTAATTCTGATCGAAACTCCCTCCGCCTCACAGAGACTGACAAAAGATAAATATTACAAAGAATTTTGAATCAACCAAGGTAGACACCATAATGAAATCAAAAACTCCGTCTCGGCATCCACGGGCCTTCACACTCCCTCTCCAAAAGTACCGTGCTCACTCCCCGACTGCCTCTCTAACCCAACTACCATCGTCACGCCTTCGCCGTCAGAAGGTCCAGCACCCGACAGCTAGCACAGTTCTCTAATGGTAGTGGTTCGACTCAATGTGGGTGTTTGGTCGGTCGAGAGAGGGAAATGAGATGAGATAGGGGTAATGGGTGCGGCCAGTGGTAGCTCAAGAGGTGGTCGGTGGAGGTAGTTTGTATGGCTAGTGTGGTGATGGTTGATGGTTGAATAAATTATTGGAAATATGACTGGTTGGTGGAGGGTAAAGATAAAAGGGGTATGGTAGTCATTACGTTCCTTTTTTCAGAGAAGAAAAAAAAAAAGTGGAGGGAATATACACATTTCACCCTCACCAACCCACACCAATTCAACCAACCTCAGTCTCACCCACCAACATCACAGCCAAAATTACCTCAGCCTCCTCATTTACCCACCCCTGATCTGCTACTCTCGACTCATTCTCAACCGAGGGAAATGTTAAATCAGTGGTGATGGACCATAACCACCACATGAAGAGAAACCTAGCCAAATTCCCTCCTTTCACCTAGTAGGTCCACATGCCTTCTCATAATGTTAGTGGAATGGTGTGTGCAACCTGTGACCAACAGGGTTGCTAGCAAACATCAGTGGAGTTGCTACAAATACGATTAAGTCAAGAATAGACTTGACAAAGACCCCTTACCTAAGAACTTTGTGACATTGGCTAGGAGGGCAAAGTGGAAGACGATGTCCTCAATACCGTGGGCTCGTTATCCGGGGATCCAAAGAACCATGGCCCTCATACCAATCATTCTATTGGCCACAAATGCATTATAATGATGGTGTTGAGGCTTATGTGAAGACTTGTCTTGTGTGCCAACAAGACAAGAATTAACAAGTTTAAGTAGCCCATTCAAGTTTATGCTGAAAGAAAGAGGAGGATCTTTGTCAATTGATTTCACATAACCCATTTGAGTTCATGCTAATAAATTTGGAGCTTAACACAAATCATAGCAGCACACTAACCACCACCATCACCACACAACACCAAGCCACAAATGCACCACCACCACAAAGAAGGGCAAGAACGACCAGCCATTACCACTAATACACCAACTACAAACCACCGCCGAAAACACCTTCCAAATCAACACATATTCTGAAAGAACAATTATTAGCATTTTGTATATTGGTAGGCAGTGGTAGTGAGTGGTGGTGGATGACGGCAATCGAAGCACGAAGATGGTTGAGGTTGATGGTGGATGACTGTACACGGCAATCGAATGATGAGATGGTTGAGGTTGATCGTGAGCGAGTGAAATTGCAGAGGAAGACAAGTGGTTTGGAGGGTGGTGAAGTGGTTAAAGTTGATGGTGAGGTGGTTTGAGGAGGGCTGTGTAGTCGTATGTGGTAGTGGGTAGTGGGAATAGATGGTTTTTGTTGGCAAGGGGTTGGGTGTGGATTAGGGTATAATAAAAAGTTGTTTTAAGTGATTGGATTAGATTATAAAAGGAGTTTAATCAATGGTTTTTTTGTAATTTTATAAGTGCAATTAGAATAATATGGGTATATTTAAAAAAATAATAATAAAAAAAAAGAGTGAAGTTTTTGGGAGACATTTTTTAAAATAATACTTAAAAATAAAGAAATTGTTGTTTTGGGTGGGAATGAAAATTATTTATCAAAATGGTGTCCACCTAGGATTGGGAAATCCCAAACCTAGGCTTGACCTAATTTGATAATTAACCCACTTAATTAGCCAGCCCTAATCCTCACCATTCCCCTTAACAATTGATCATTGATTGCTGCCACCTCATGACCACCCATGTCAACCCTCTAAACACCACCACTAACCACCCTCACCACCATAGACGAGGCCAATCAACCTCACACCATCACCACACAACAACCCATAACATCACCAAACACCACCAGCTCAACCACCATCTTCGTTATGTCCGCCGCCAATTAAATCAACCGTCGAACCGGGCTCCTCGTGGTCCTCCGTCATCTTACCACCCATCACCACCACACCAATTCACCAAAAGCGCCTCGCCATTTCACGCCACCATCACCTGCCACACATCAGCACCAGGATGCATCAACCACCGACCACGAACATCATTCGCCCACTATTCGTAGTCATATCGACCACCACACACTAGCCAACAACCGCCTTTGCTCCGTTGCACGACGCCTTCCTTGTGTTGGCATATCCACCACCGCGACCTATCTCTCCACGCCGTACTCTCGATTGCCTAACCTGCGCACCCACCTCGTCACGACAATGGGGACAATGGGGTTTTCTGGGATTATGAGTGGTGTTGGTTGGGTGGCGACGCCTTCCTTGTGTTGGCATATCCACCACCGCGACCTATCTCTCCACGCCGTACTCTCGATTGCCTAACCTGTGCACCCACCTCGTCACGACAATAGGGACAATGGGGTTTTCTGGGATTATGAGTGGTGTTGGTTGGGTGGCTCCTTGTGGAGCTACGGTGGCAGGTGGCAGGAGGTGTAAGGGTGTAGTGGGAATCAATTGAAAAGTTGATGGGGAAGGGGAGAGGAAGGGATAAGAAAAAGGTGGTTAGGGATGATATGAGTGATTAAGTTTGGTTTGTATATCCCAATCCTACATGGACCCTAGTTTGACAAATTGTTTTCCTTCCAACCCAAAATAATAAATATTTTATTTTTTAACATTATTTTAATTAAACATTACATTTTTGGATAGGTAGGGAGGAAGTAACCATTAAAATTGTAATCAATGGCTAAATCTAACTCTACCCTATCAAAAATAATCATATAATCACAAAACTAGCAGCAGGCAAGGCGCCTAAGCAGAAAAAATTATTTTAGTTCTTAATTTATTAGATTGTTTTCATTATTTTCTTCTTCTTGTAAATGTTTATCATAATAGTTGATAATACTACTTTGTCCCGCTCATTTGTTCCCCTGTTCCATTTTGGGTGACATACTCAATAAAGATGCTTCTGATGAGTAAGTTGATGATCACATCATTTTCCATATTTTATAAGTACATAATCTATTTCCCATTGTTTGACAGTTAACTTACATAGTATTACAAGTGAAACTTAGTAACATTTTACGTTTGAACATATTATCGTTTTTCTACTGAATAAAAATAGCTTTTATTTCTATCCAGGGTTCCTCGTTGAGGTGCCGTTGATGCTGCTTTGAGATGATGCTCTGAGATGTTACTTTGGACTTACGAGACATGTTTGTGTAGATATGAGACACTATGTTTTGATTTTGAGTTTGTGATGTGATTTTGTGCAGATGTACAGACTTTGTATGGATTTGTGCATTTGAGCATGATTTAGACTTTTTAGACATTTTATGCTCTTTGTTTTACTTATTTGGCGATGCACATGACATATATCCTCAATATTTCACTTAATCCGCCTAGATTAAAATCACAATTTCAACTATAAGAAATAAATAGGCTAACTAGTATCACGCAAAAAAAATGGTGCCCATGTATACATAGAATGAACTTAAGGTTCGTGGCTATCGGATTTTAACCTTCTACTAGAGCCAAGGTTCTAGTTCAGCTTTAGGTGTTTTATACTCCCTCTGGACTTTCGTTGTTTTAGAGCATCCGCAACGATGGGGCTCCCCATATCTTCTCTATCATTTTCTTATTCGTCCACCTCATTTTCCACTAACTTTTCCATATACCCTCCCCATTTCATAACTACATATCTGCAATAATGGGGTTCCCCCACAACATTAATATTCACCTAATAATTTGGGAACCTCCCCATATGCACTTTATTTTGTGTGTGCTTTTTTATGGGGAACTACCCGCAATAATGAGGCTCCTCAATTGATGAAAGAGAATGGAAATGGGGAGGTAAAAAAACACCTTTGCGGATGCTCTTATACTTCTTCACTACTATCCTAGTGAGTAGTGAGTTAGTGACCAAGCAACAATCGAGTAAACTAGCTTATGACTTATGTTATAACATTTTGACAAGAAATACTCAACCAAATAGTAATTTCTCATTTCCATTTAGTTTGAAAGGAACAAATCACTAAAAATGAACTCACAATATCTACATAATTACATACAAACCAATTCATTTTCACAAAAAGATAAGTCTAAACAAAAAGGCGCCATGTAGTGAAAACTTGCACTTTGGCATTAACAAAGGTAGAGCAACACATAAAATGTAGATTCCACTAAAAGTCTTTAAATGAAGCCAATAGTATACCACTAAAGCAACAATGTAGAGCACTACAAAGGATTTGACAATAACCCATTTTGAACTCAATGAAACGAAATACGCTGTATAATCGAAAGAACAAATCAATACAAGTAAGACATCTCATGATGAAATTTACTCAATCATATTGATAAGGGGGCAAACCTGCAACTTAAGAATTTGTACATGCACTCATTTCTTGCTTCAAATATTTGATCATCATATACAACATCAAGTATAACCTACCAATGATAATTCCACAAATATATTAGAGCTTTGAAATCTTAAAGAAAGCCGAATCATGGAGCAAAAGAAATTGGAATGTTCCACAACAAAAGCAGATACTAAAACTAACGCGCGCACATATAAGTTGCAAAATTGTTATCAATTTTATAGTGTTAGCACTAATGTTATAATGGTCATCTGCATCAGTCTCTCACTCTCTATGTTTTCAAAGTAGAGGTGAGGTTATAAACGAATGATCACTCTGACAAAACACGACTACATTCACACAGAGAGGACAATTGATGAATCACAAAAACTCAAAATTATAATTTATAATTTGATTTTCATCAACCAAAAGATAAGATCTTTTCAAAAGAAACAATACAACAAATTAAAGAACAATCATCCCACATATTTACATCTATCAAAGTTTTAACTATATGACTAAATTGCTAAAATAAAATCCTGTCCCCCTACGAAGATAATGGCGGAAATCAAAATTTCCAATTTACCAAACAATAAAATTAAAAACAGAAATTTGAAATCAGTTACTTATTTGACAAATAAATGTTTTCGAAACTCACCTTAGTAAATGAAATCAGACATTCATCTCTTGCCCTTGTATGCAGATCTTGGAGCAACACCTCCTCCGTTTGTCGTGATCATCCCCTCAAATCAAATCATGTGGGGGAAATTCATAAGCCGGAAGACAGAAATCTACAACATCAACAAAACTCATTTATCAGAATCTCATTAACAAAACAAAAGATGAGATTTAAAAAAAAAAACCACCAAAGACAACAAATCAAATAACAACCATACCACACATCTACAAGGCAGGTCTTCTTTGGCTCATCCCTTCGCACATGAATCTTGGCATCCCCTTTGCTGGACTCGCGAAAAGGAATCAAGCAGGAAGCTCCGACTAAAGAGATGATAACACAAAGGAGCGTCTTCAATGATCCCAGTTCTTAGGCTACAGCCACTGCTGCTCCTTTGTCAGATGGAACTGCTACAGTGAATGTCACTGTTTCAGCCACCATACTGACCCCCTCTTTCGTAGTAAGCCGAATTTACACATCTGCAATGAATGACAACAACATATGAATTTACAACACCAACAGAACCCATCTATCAGAAGTTCACTGACAAATTAAACATTTGACATTCATTCATCAAAAGAGGAGATC
>JAOWBH010161581.1:0-11245 GCA_028566215.1 Silene coronaria
TGAAACAAATTAATCATACTATCATAACTCTCATTCCAAAGTGTGAAATGCCTCATAATGTGACTCAATTCAGACCAGTCTCCTGCTGTAATGTGATATATAAATGTATCTCAAAGATCATATGCAATATATTATCCCAAGTCTTACCAGATATCATTGTTGAGAACATTCTCACTTGTCAAGATATTGTAAGGCTTTACAATAGAAGGGCTGTGTCACCAAGGTTCATGCTCAAGGTTGATTTAAAAAAAGCTTATGACTCAGTCAGTTGGAATTCCTTGATCAAATGTTAGATGAAATGCAATTCCCTGATAATTTTATTAAGCTGATTAAGGAATGTGTACAAACAGCTACCTATTCTTTGATGCTTAATGGTGAGATGTTTGGTTTCTTTAAGGGGGAGAAAGGGCTTAGAAAAGGGGATCCCCTATCTCTTTTATTGTTTACTATCGCTATAGAATATTTGAGCAGAGTGATGTCTTTTATCACAGACTCAATGCTTTTCAATTATCATCTCATGTGTTCTCCTATGAGGTTAACTCATCTTATGTTCGCTGATGATCTCTTACTGTTTTTTAAAGGAGATGCAACCTCTATAATGAATATGTTAAGAGATTTTACTACATTCTCCAAAGCTTCTGGATTACAGATGAATAAAACCAAAACTGATGCCTATTTCAATGGAGTCAATGCTGCTATAAAAGAGGATATTATGAAGGTTTCTGGTTTCAGTGAAGGAAAGCTACCTTTTAAATATTTGGGGATTCCCATAGCTGCTGGTAGAATGAGTAAAATAGACTGTCAAGTGCTGGTGGAGAATTTAGTAACAAGAATTAGAGGATTTGGTACAAAACATTTATCCTATGCAGGGAGACTTGTCTTGGTGAACTCTGTGCTAACTACCTTATATAGCTACTGGGCAAGCATTTTTATTATCCTTAAGAGTGTTATGAAGAGAATTGATACTATCTGCAGTAAATATCTTTGGGATGGAAAGGTGGATTATTACAGAGTCCCTCTGGTCAGTTGGGAGAAGTGTTGTGTACCTAAAGATGAAAGAGGGCTAGGCATTAGAGATAGCTTAGCGTGGAATAATGCAGCAATTGGGAAGTTGGTATGGTGAATCTATACAAAACCTGACAGTATGTGGGTCAAATGGGTGAACCAAATCTACTTAAAGGGTAAGTTGATGGACCAGTATAGGGTGAATGGGCATGTGAGTTATGGCTGGAAGTCTATCTGTCGAGTTAGAGATAAATTGGAAGGTGGATATAATTCTGGTCAGTGGCTCCATGACAGGTCTGGTTACTCTGTCAAGTCAGGTTATGAGTTCTTGAGGAAGAAACTTCATAAAATTCAGTGGCACATGGTTATTTGGAATGTTTGGTATATTCCCAAACATCAATTCATTGGTTGGCTCATGATGAAAGAAGCTTTACAGGTGAAATCAAGGCTTTATGCTCTTGGATTTTGTCCTGATGACTTGTGTTTATTATGTGGAGCAGGAAGTGAGACTCAGGATCATATTTTTAGCACTTGCAAGTACAGTCTGAGAATCATAGAGGGCATGGCCAGTTTATGTAATGTTCAGGTTGTTTCCTATAATATGCTGAACTGGATACACGCAAATCATAGGCAGAAGTTTCAAAGGGGTATATTAGGCTGTGCTTTTTTGGCAGTTTAATATGCTATTTGGTTACAAGGGAACAAGGTGAGGGTGGAAAATTGTCTACTGAAACCGGAAATTGTGTTGGAACATACAAGGAATCTTGTTAAGTTAAGGATTCAAGCTAGGAGTAAATATCTTAATGTTAGCAATGTAGCTTGGTTAAACAGTCTTCAACTAATGAAGTAGCTTATTTGATAAGTACTTAGTATTGGTTGTAAAATGAATAGCTTGTAATAGCTTGTTATTGATCTTAATGGAAATCTTACATTTCATCCAAAAAAAAAAATTCGCACCAAAAAAAAACATAACCTAAACAAATTCATCTGTGTCACGCCACAAATGGTGACGGAAAAATGTGACTATTTTTATGATAAAATGTAGTTATATCTGAAAAATATTAAGAGTATATATGTATGGTTACTTTTTAATCAGAAAAAGTCACATTTTATCGGTCACAATTTGTGATTCGTTGCAAGAGAGACCCACTATATAACCTATTATCTACTTATTCAATAACAACATACACAAATGGTCCCCCTCCTTTCTCATTACTTTTGGTGTCAAAACAATAGTAAACAAATGACCGGGAAGTAGGGAGCGAGTACAATTTGTACCCCCTTGTGTCTAAATTATCTATCAACATCATCTAATGAGAAGTTAAATAGAAATAAATTACTCGTCAGCATCAAGCGAGTTCAGCTCGGGCAAAGCTCAACTCGTGCTAGCTCGACTCGAAATTGTGTGATTAAATAATATCTTAGTCGTCTTACTTTATAAAAATATTTATCATGATTATATCTTTACATAACCGTATTAAATGTTCCATTGGTATGTCCTATATTTTTATGAGTTTTTCTATTATGTGCCCACTAGTAGGGGGTGGTAACGCGCCAACCTTGGCTTTGCTCGATTTGTGCTTATAAAACAAAACTTAAGCTCGAGCCAATCTCGAGCGTACTTTGGCCTGAAAAAATTGAGCTCGGTACCGTGCATGTGTGCTTTAATCCGAGATCGAGCCTAGTTCGTGCTCAACTCGAACCTATATATAATTATCCAGTTATCGTTTTTTTTCCTTTCGATAGTTTCAATAACATAATTCGGAAATTACTTATAAAAATATTGGGCAAACCAATGATGCATTTGATATGGTTTTACAAAGATATAATCACGATAAATAATTTTTATAAAATAGGAGTAGAATTTTATTTTATCACACAAGTTCGAGTCACTCCTGAGATTTTCGAGCCGAGCTTGAGCCAAGCTTTAACCCAGCCGAAATTGAGTTACCCGCGAGCTGTCTCGTCGCATCGTCACGCTTAGCCACTACTCACTAGGCACGTGTTAAGAAACCCAAAGTGAAATAATTAATTGCTCTTTTATAAGGAAATTGATTTATGTAACAGTTAACTACTATATATTCTAATAGAATAACTTTTAATTATTTCCATTTTGGGATGCTTAATAAGTTAATATGTGGCTAGTGGGCAAGTGACCGAAAAACTCCTATTTTTATACATAAAATTTTAAATTCTTAATTGAAAATATCAAAAGAAAAACTACGATAATTTAACAATTATATATAGGTTCAAATTGAGTTCGAGCCCGGGTTAAAACTCGCGAGCATGATAATGAGCTCAAATTTTCAAGTTTGGGGAGCTCGAGCACAAATTTTGTTTAAGGAGTACATGCTGAGCAAGGCCAAACTTGTGCTTATTAACTCGACCCGTTATCACCACTAGATATACACCTATACGTTTGTCAATGATAATAGTTGTAATTATAGGAGGGAGAGTCGAGATTGCAGTTGCGGGTGTAAAATATTTGTGGCCACGTATTCTATATGATCTGGGTAAATTATACCGTGCACCCAAGAGTTTGATATGGTGCATGGTACTCTCCCATCCTTAGTTTTTTTATATTTTTTATTTTAAATTGATAAATCTAAGATTTGTAAATTATAAATGATTAAAAAAATATATGGTCATTCATAATTTTGAATCCTTTATAACTAGAGATCATATTTATTTGATATACTTTGGTGTTAGTTTGATTTTAGTCACGTCATCACATCGCATATTCACAATAATGAGATATTCATATCATATCAAATAATAAATTTTATTACTCTAAATTATTTTGCATTATGCGTTTTAATACGTAATAAAACGTTCATGATCTAACTAAATATTGCACTTGATAATACATATTAATTAGACCTTAGTACCATATTCACTAAACTAAAAGTGAATATGATAGAGATAAGTGATGAATATTACACTACGTAATATGTATTCATCAAACTACACTGACATATTCACTTAAATCAATATGAATATAATATTGTCATTATAGTGAATATGGCACTATATTCGTATTAACACATATTCATTAAACAACTTTACCATATTTACTAAACCTAAAGTTAAAATGATAGCGTTATATCGTAAATGTAACACTACATCACACTTAACCGAATATGATAGTGATAACTGGAAAAAAAAAAAAAAAGGAAATTGAGAATGAGGGGGTTGGAGGGAGTATGTAGTATTGGTGGTCAAAAGTGTGGGTCAGCTCGACCCGCCAGTCGTGTTAATTTTGGCCCGCCTCGGCAGGCCCGCCATCTGGCCCGACCCGTCCTCCTTTTTGGACCGGTTTTGAACTCCAAAACCAAGCCCGACCCACCTCCGAGCCGCCATAGGCCCGCCCCAAAACCCGCTCCCGAGTCCCCTTTTATTTAGCGCACCCCGCCCAGCCCCTATCCCGGGCTTATTCCAGGCCCCGCCGTGCTTGTGAAATAAAATGTCTGCCCAGGCGCGGCCCATAGCGTGTCGTGTCGTGCTTGAGCGTGCCCTATGTAAATCTTACACTTTAGTCTTATATTTTCGTATTTTGAGTGAGCCAAAGCGTGCTGTGCCTAAGTGGGCCGTGCCGTGCTTGGGCTAGGCACAGTCTTTTTTCTCAAACTTTAGCCCAGGCACGTCCCACGGTCAATGGCGTGTCGTGCCCATGCTGGGTTGTGCCAATCTCTTATAGTGCTAAAATGGGTCAGGGGCTGTGCCGGACGAGCGTCCCGCGTGCCAACTTTCATCTCTACGCTAAACCCCGCCCGCCCGGTGACCCAGCCAGCCCGCTCGATTGACCCACCCTAGTTTGAGGTGCAGGATAATAATTGGTATAGTACTCTGAATTTGTATTTGTAGTAGGAGTAGATGTAGATCCTATCATTTAGCTAAACCCCAAGAAATTGATACTCCGTAATTGATTCCAAACTTATCCGTTAAGATTACCACACTTGAACGTTTTCCCCCTTGTTTCCCCTCCAAGTCCCTTTTCCAAACTAGCTCTTCACAATTCTAAAGCAAAGCCTATATTCCTCATCTCTTAAAAAGTTAAAACCCCGACATCTACTAAATCTCTCTTTCTGTTTCAAAACCAAAAACTCATACAAAATTGAATCCAAATATTCCATTGTAGTACATAAATACTCAGATACAAACTCAAAAACCTTATTTAAACAAATTTAACATGTGAGATCGTTTTTAACATAAACTTCAAACTCCTATAAACAATCATAATATATACATCATCAAGCATTCAAGCATACAACCTCATATTTTTTACTCGTAATAATACAAAATATAAATGTCAATTACAAGTGTGTTCAAAGCTCCATGTCCAAATAACTCAATACTATATAACAATACCCTCTGTTCTTGTACTCCTGGCTACCTATATAATCATTCCTCAAAATCCTGCCATTTCCATACAGTCCCTCCTTCAGAATGGTTAACGAGTTCCGTAGTAAAGCACTCAATTGTCGATGATAACTACAAAAAGGCAGTCAAATTTGAGGTGTTTTACCTTGAAATTAGCGCGATTGCGTTGCTTTGTTGGCTAATTCTATGTGTTCTTGTGAGGTTTCTAAAGCTTGGAGATGGAAGGAAAGCTGGGTTTCAGATTCGTTGGTGGATTAGTCAACTTGATCTTACGTTTCCTACTCAACATTGGCTTGTACGTCTTATTCTACCTTTCTTTGATTCTTCCTTTTGATGAGTTTGTCATGTGTCAAGGGTGTCAACTTAGCATAAAACCATGTATGCCATCCCTTAAGCCTTAAGCCACCTTACTAATATACACAAATTCTCATTTGTGACGTACTGGTACCTCTCACACCGATTAAAATAATGGCAAGTGGGAGAGAGAGTTGTGGGAGGTCACAACGAGATTTGCTAACTAATATAATAGTCCAACGAAAAAGCTACGGAGTACTTTTCTAGGTCGTCTTCGGTTGGATTCAAATTCGCACATTAGTTTTGTTAAGTTCACCAAGTTTAGTTCAAGTTTTTAGTCCTCTAAGGCAAGCACCACTTACTCACTTGGGAGCATTAACATTAGATTGGTTTTACTTAAAATACCTTTAACAAGCTAATGAAGTTACAATTACCGTGTTCTAATAGGCCGATCAAGCAGTTGTTAAGAAGCGAAAAACAGAACTAGGAGGAGCATTCTCTATTGCTTGCTGGATTCTCTTTATAAGCCTCCTTGCCGCGTGAGTCAATCTAATCTACCCCTGTTTGTTTTTTTATTCTTTTGGCGTAACTGGAGTTACAAATTAGGACAGTTTTATTGTTGATAGGTTTCAAAGCCAGTATGATGAGTATTTGATTCTGGATATGAGTAATTCTAACATTAAACTTTTCAATTCCGATTTCCTTATAGGCTTCTGCACCAAATTGTCACAGCAAGAGCAACAGAGATATCAAATATAAGGGCAACAAATGCGCCCGACTTAGAATCCTTCACCAATGATCTAGAGCTTAACATAACCACCATCTCCTCCATGTCTTGTGCGCAACTTCAAGGCCTCGGAATCGTAGCTATGGGAACTCCTGGTTTCATCGACTATAACATGTTCCCTCTATCGACATTTTCAGACTATACCTGTCTCAACTCTAGTAATGGTCCTATAATCACTCTCAAGCGCCAAAATTGCCCTCTTACTTACGATCATATCTACATTTCCTGGCATTTTGTGGATATTGATACCGGGTTTCCTGCAACTGCTCTTGGGTTTCACTTCAATATTACAGTAAAAAACCGAGTTGATAAACAAGAGTACACCAACTTCATCAGTGGAATGCTGAAAAATCGATCAAAATCAGAGGATACCCATATTACATATAGAGGGGAAAGCACAAACTTGTTGAAATTTAATCTATTTCCGAGAGTTCACTTCAATCTAAATGGGCTTAAATTGCTGCAGCCGTTATTTCAGGAGTTTCGTCCTGGCTCACATACTCGAAATGCGGACAATCTGAAGACATTACTCGAGAGTTCAGAGAAGGGACTTGTCAACATTACATTAGAACTCAAATTTCTGTCTGAATATTTTGTTGAAATTGATGACAAGAAGTATGCAGGTCCTGGTAAGTAACTCTTACATTCAACAGCTGATGCCGAGTTTAATAAAGTTAATTTGCTTCGTCGTAATTTTTTCTTTTTTGTTGATAAACTTTTGAAAAAAGATCATTTATGATATTTGAAATTGCAGTGAGCATTCTTGCAGATCTTGGTGGCCTTTACTGCCTTAGTTTCACGTTATTTCTCTTGCTCTTATCTATGGTAACTACTTTCAAAACTTGTGAAACTCTTTTCTTAATGAAACCATTCATAATCTTATAACGGAGTATACTTTTGTAAACATTTAGATTCAAACATCATAAACATAACAATGAATTACATGGGTGTTTAGTGTGAAGCAAGGTTCAAGGGACTGCGCAATGAAGACCAAGTCATGCAAAACATTAAGAAAAGTCTAAAAGCTCAGAATCGTTGGGATAAGGTATAACTTGATCGTTTTAATTTCCGCGTCTTTATTTTAGTCACAATCTTGCATATGAAGTTAACTCAGTACCAATGTAGTCAAATGAAAGTTAAATTATTCGGAGGGTTTGGCTAACATAGTGGCATAGGCAGGATTCGACCCTTTCGGAGGCTAAAAGCCTAAAATATACTGCAGCAGAGAAACTTACTGAAACATTGAATATTGTCACTAAAGAACATATTTATCATTGTCTTGGACGAAAGAAACCCCTACTGGCCCCAATTTAGTCACTAATCTCACACAGTCACATGTGAAATTTACCAAGACATTGAATATTTTAACCATTAAAAACCGTACTCGGTATTTATCCTTGTTTTGTGGAGCGCAATCGCCTACTTGGCCAGGTTCAGCCCTTAATCTGACATGATACGCTATTATAGAAGACTGCATCTAATACGTGATTATTATTCTTAGCTGCGGAAATTTGTGGCCTATACCTATGGATGTCAGTTGCTAACTGAAGATCATATCGCAAAAACGCAGACAACGTGTTGTATGAGAGGAAATGGATCGCTGAAGAGGGTTCAACAAGTCGAGATTCAATTACAATCTTTGTAGAATTTAGAAGCTGCCTTGTTATGCTTCTTTACAAGGAAATTAGCTACCTTTCTTACTCGCTATATTCCATATTATGATAGTATAGTCTGGTTATGAAAGTTGTGAGAGGGAGCAAATAAAGAGAAGAAACAATTAAGTCCTTTAGTACAAGATCAAATTTCACAAGATGCTAAAGTAAGATGAGCAACAACTTACGAATAGCACTTAGATGTCTATTTGACCCTTAATCAACCACGTCATTAATTTTGAACATAAATTGAATGTGCAACCTCAGACCTATATGTAATTGAGCTTGTTTCCCGGACCTTTTAAAATTTATAGGTTAAATTTTAATTTTTTTATCGACAAAACTCAAACTTAATTAAGTTTATATGTAATGTTATTTAATTAAATTATAATTTTTTTAGTTTAATATTTTAAATAAACAAACCCAAGAACATTATACAAAATTTCGTAATCTTGATTATCATTATAATCAATCAATGAAGGATTCATGATCCTTGTCCGAAAATATAATCTAGTTTTCTAACCTTTCTAAACCGGGAAACAAAATGGACATCAAATTGCTAAGCCCAGCCCGAAAAAAGGGTAAGGATACAAGTTGTTGAGCACTTGAATTGGTTGGTTGGCGTTGCATATTTGAGAAGCGTCTAGAAAGTTAAGAGATGCAAATAACACTGCGAACATTCTAACATTATCTAGAACTCTTGGGAATATTTTCTATCTTCTCTATAAATAACCCCTGCCCCTGCTTACTCCATTCCTTATCTCAAATCAAAAAGCAATCGCAACAACTTTCGTCGAATAAGTTTCCAGGCGCACTCTACTCACGTTCTTGTTTAATCACAAAAAAAAAAAGAGGTAATTTCCTAAATCAATTATAATAACAACCATGTCGCTAATTCCAAGCTTCTTCGGAAACCGCCGTAACAACAACTTCTTCGATCCATTCTCCCTTGATGTGTGGGACCCCTTCCAAGGCTTCCCATCCCAATCTCTCTCCTCATCCAACCCACGTGACACTTCTGCGTTGGTGAACGCCAAGATCGACTGGAGGGAGACACCTGAGGCACACGTGTTCAAGGCTGACTTGCCAGGCCTCAAGAAGGAGGAGGTGAAGGTTGAGGTGGAGGACGGGAAGGTGCTTCAGATAAGCGGAGAGAGAAGCAGGGAGAACGAGGAGAAGAATGACACCTGGCACCGTGTGGAACGCAGCTCAGGCAAGTTTATGAGGAGGTTCAGGCTGCCTGAGAATGCAAAGATGGAAGAGGTGAAGGCCAAGATGGAGGACGGTGTGTTGACTGTTACTGTTCCTAAGGTAGAAGAGAAGAAACCCGAGGTCAAGTCTATTGACATTTCTGGTTGAGTTCCCTCTACTCGATATTTCAATTCAATTAGCGTTGTCTATTTGTGTCGTCAGTTTCGTGTTTCATGTTTCGATTAGTTGTGTCTATTATCTAATGCATGTGCGTGTCTGTTGTTGGTTTCATATTTCCGGCTAAATTATTAGCTAGAATACTAGAATAGCACCCGTACTCTGTTTTGTTTGTTATATGGTTCATCTCTGTATGTAAATTGGGTGTGAGAATAATAAAGTTAAATTTCTAGTTATAATTCTTTGTTTTGTTGGTACTATCAGAGTGTGCATACGGCCAGTAGCGGACCTTGAGTAAAATGCCAAGGTGGGCCGAGAATCGAAGTCGGTACTTTTTACACATGAATTTGTAATATTTTAAAAAAAAAATGATTGTTGGTGCATTAGGACTCGAACCCTGGTCTCCCCATTGGTAGGTAACATAGAAACCACTACACCACTTGATTAACTATGCTTGTGCAAGTCACTGAATTATTAATAAAAGCAAATTCTTGGGTGGGCCAGGCCCAGGCCTAAGTACACTAAGATTCGCCACTGCATATGGCAACTTGCGTTGGTGAATCTATCTTAGCATAAGAAAGTTTGAAAGATCCAATATGGCCACCCTCGTTGAGGGTAATCGTAATTCAATCGTTTAAGACCGAGGTTGCTTACAACTAGACCTAGCAAATGGGTAATTCAGATTGAGTGGATCGGGTTCGGGTTATTTTTGGGTCGGGTCACTTAGGATTAGACCTGGCAAATGGGTCAATCGTGTCGGTTTCGGGTCGGGTCAATACGGGCTGGGTTAGTTCGGGTTTAAGATGCTATCAGGTTATTCGGGTCGGGTAGGTTAGTTTGGGTTTTGGATGTTTTTTGGGTATGTTGTCGAGTCATTTTGGGTCAAGCGGGTTGGGTTAATTCGGGTTCGGGTTAATAATGAAGAGGGATAAGTACATTTAGTATTAATTCGCATTATTTCAAGTCTTTTTTTGATTAATTAGAATTATGTTTTGTCGGGTCTTTTCAGGGCGGGTGGTTTCGGATCAGGCATTTTGGGTCTACGGGTTAGTTTCACTTCGGTTCATGTTCGGGTCGGGTCACATTCAGGTGTTGCTGTTCGGGTCAATTTCGGGTCCCGGGTCAGCTTTTTCGGGTCGGATTGATTTTGCCAGGTCTACTTAGGATCGAGTTATTTTTCGGTCGGGTCAATCTGGGTCATTTTGAGTCATGATTTTGACTTGATTAAATCATTTTAAGTCATGATTGACTTTATTGAGTCATTTTGGGTCAATTGGGTTATTTTGGGTCACTCAATTGGGTCACTTCGGCTTTATCGGGCCCTTTCAGGTGATGCATTTGAGATCATTTTCGAGTCACCCTTATCGAGTCGGGTCAGCTTTGCCAATGACCTGACAAGTGAGTTCAAATATCCATTTCGTATTCGTGAAAGTGATAAAGTAACCCTTAAAGCACGAGATTCATGTAACACCCTCAATTACCCGGCCAAGGTAATCAAGGGCGCTACCGCCTCGGTTGTCCGAGGTAGTGTTTCAAAACTCCAATTCCAAGAACATTTTACTATAAATACAATTTAAGTCGTTACAAAACATGAATGAATATAAATACAACTCATCTACTCTACTAATTCTATCTCATGTCTATACGCGACTTCCAATCCGTAGCGCGGCCCAACAATCCCGAGCGTCAAATGCCAACCTGTGAACAACTGCTCCCCATAAGGATCATCGCAGGCCACCCCGGAACGGGTGACGACACA
>JAOWBH010161592.1:0-19912 GCA_028566215.1 Silene coronaria
CATGTACATAGGGCCGTATGCCACGTTTGTTTAGCCCCTTATATTGATTCGGAATTTATCTATTCTTGGTCATGTTTGACTAATTTGTAATTATGCGATAGTTGTTTGAATAGATTGCTTGTATGTTTAATTTAATTCATTGTAATTATGCGTCAATTCACATCGTATGCTAGAACCCGACTTGACTTAGAATAGGTCAATGCATGCACCCGTTTTGGCTCTTAGGCCGTGTATTTGGTTCGGCCTTATGGCCTTATTTGGTCTATTTATTTGCGATTTATGGCATTTGCTTATTCGTTGGTTTTATTATAATTGTTATTATAATCTAACCATTTTATGCAGCGTCGCAAGAGTAAGTAAACCTCTTTCCTCCTTATTAGATGTTTATTATTTTGCTTAGAATAGTTAAATGAACATTCACATGCTAAATAACTTGACAAGTTTTATTTTGCATTAAAACCGACATAAAATTAATGTCATATGCTTAGGATTTAAAACAACGATTGCATATTCGCATGTGATACGTAGCCTAAATAGCCATTGTTTTATCTAGTAGAGACCGTTATTATAACGGGCGGGGTTGCATGTTAAATTAATGAAATTGATTAAACTTCCTAACACGTAAACTCACACGAATTCAAAATCTCTACAAAATTGGTTTTTAAATTCCATTAAAAATTTCACAAAAACTTGAGAGAGACGTCCCTCAATAACGGTTATTGAGAGACCTCTCACATGATAAGGGGATGGAATTATTTAATATATATTTTCATGTTATGTCTCCCACTAATTTAGCGGGAGACGGTCTCTCAGGAGACCTACTGAATTTAGTGGCGTCTCTTTTCAAAGGAAAAATGTTTTTTGAAATAAAAACATCGCGTGGGCGAATCACATTGTCCACAATTTGGCGACTCCGCTGGGGATGTGAAACTTGAAAAACAAAATGATGGCTATTAGGATTACATATCACATGCATTTTTTTTTATATGTTAATCATGCATAAACCCAATGGAGACTTTAGGATTCGAACCATTTCTCCCCTTGGGTCGATCTCAAGGTAAATAAATGACGTTCACTATGCCCGATTTAAGTATCAAGGTGTTTCCGCCGAGTGTCGCTTGCACTTGACCGAGTGGTCATCTACTTGGCCTAGTGACCCTGTTCACTCGACCAAGTAACCTATTTTGACATGGATTTCAGATTTCTACCCGAGTCACACTCGACCGAGTGGTCACTCAATCAGCCGAGTAACCCAAATACTCGACTGAGTGCCTTATATTTGACCCCATATGTGACTTGAATCGCTTTAATTGTCGAATATGCGTGTTTGTGACGTGTTTTCAATGATTGTCGCATGAATCATCTCGTAAATGTTGATGTGTGATGCGTATGATTTAATGATTTGCTTAACGTGACAATAATGTTTGTCTTAACGTATGGGCTTCAGGCAATTAGCCCATAACGATGACTAATTGTATGATCGAAACACGGTGAAATTGACAACGGATATGTAACACATCAGACTTACTCGAGCCTTTACTCGGGTGAGTAGCAGGACACTCAGTCGTATGGTCCTAGCACTCGATCGAGTGGGCTTACCGAGTACCATTGGTGGCATGGGCCTGATGATGTTGCATTCGGCCGAGTGAAAGGGGTCACTCGACCGAGTGGGAAGTCTACTCAACCGAGTGACTCGGTCACTCGAACGAGTGACTTCTGACATGGATTACTATGTTTGGTTAGTGGCGGAGCCCTTTAAAAGGGACTAAACATGTAGAAAATCTGGTTCCTTATTCTCTAATTTTACTCATCCTCTCATAACATCATTTTAATACAAAACACAAAATCTCTACCATCTTATCCTCTCAAACTACCACCAACTATTCACCTTATTCCTTGTGAATTCCCCATTGTTGAAGCACCATTGTCAATCTTTCAAGCTTGGTAAGTATCACCATTTAGACTCTTCTTTTATTCTCTTAACCCTTATTAGATTTATAGATCTAAACTTTAAAAAGGACCTTATTAAACCATTAATTTAAATAAAAGTTGCAGAATATTAATTAATGATTTGGTAGGGTTAGTTTATATTGTTAGGAGATGTTAGTAAAATATTTGTCTCCTAAATATGTAGGAGGGGACTTTTATTGATGAGTCATTCTAGTTGAGCTTGTTGATTGAAGAACTTGCTTGTGGTAGGGTTTCCCTACTTAGTTATGTTAATTAATTGATGTTTATTATGCATATGTACATAATAGTTGCATTGTCATATGCTAGGGAGCATCCCTTCATATAATTGTTGTTGTTCATAGCTCATGTCATATGAATGGGATGTTGATGTTATAAATGGCATAAAAGAGGAATAATGTCAATATGATTTATGATGGTTATAAATGTGACTTATAATGATTTATAACATGAAATATGAAAGTTGGTAACATGATTTATTATGGGATGAAAATGTTAAGTTGATGTTCATGATTATTGCATATTATGTGGTATATGTTGATGGTAACAAGGTATGTTTCGAATACCTTGGAATGGTTACATTGTATTCGATATGGTGTTGGTTGGAGGTTGGTGGGATTGTGATGATACGTTGAGGAGACGTGATATGGTTGGAGACCCTCTCACGCTTGAGTCGTCCATTAGGGCTTTTCACCATAATGGAGATGTGCACATTAATGTCTTGAGGATGGAGAGACTTACGGTGAGCCGTAACGTCGGGCAGGGGTCTGGTTAGCGTCCGGGCCCGTACTTGGGTGCGTCCCGGTACTTTTTTCGGACTGCGGTCCGGGTAGTGGGTGGCGATGTTACGATGCCGTTACCGGTGTGGTTGGAGGAGAGGAGGCGGTATGGTATTTTCTCTTCTCTTTGTTGCATTATTACATTTATACATTCACATGATCATCATTCATATTAATTGACAAGACTAATGGTTTTTGGTAAATCCAAGTTGATCCACATGATGATTTCCGATTATGTGGGGAGCAGTGGCTTGACAGGTATTAGATGCATATCATCCGGGCTCGGAGGCTTGAGAGCGGTCCACATTTCGTCGCCACTCTTTTGTTTTAGATGGCATGTAGTTGACTTATGAGTACTAGCCTTAGGACATTAGTTGAGTGTATAGTATTTTTATTACGCTTTGGATCTTATGTATGAACTTCACCCTTTTTATTTATGATAAATGCTTTTGGATTGAATAGTTCGCACCATAACCTCATGAAATCGAGTACGTGATTCCCCCATTGGTCGAGATTATGTTATTCGTGGTCTCTCAGTTAATGAGGGTGTTATAATTGGCACATGTTGAAATTGTTGATTTTGAAAACCGAATTGGTTTTGGTTTTGATTTTGTGGTCTTTGGAAATGTTGATTATTTTGGGATTGATTTTGATTTCTCATTGGTGGGGACACTTATGGTTGATGTTGTTGTTGGTTTTGGACATTTTGGCTTCTATAAGAGAAATTGGGATGGTACTTGGTGTTCTCATTATAGAAATTGGAGTAGGGTGTTCCTTGACAATATGCTTTAAAAGCATTAACTTGTTCTAGGCTCCCTCTACATTCTTAAACTTCGTGTCCATAAGTCCCGCAACTTTCACATGTCCCATTTGGTATTGAGGGTGACATAGCCATGTCATTGACTTGTTGCATAGCACCTTGGTTTGATGAGCTAGAAGCTTGACTCATTTGTGATACGACCTCCTTGAATTTGTTGTTCATTGTGTCCATATAGGCATTGAGTTGTGCTTCAAAGTCGTCACTTAATTGGGTGATCGTATCCAGTTCATGCTTTCCACCTCTTTGAGCTTTTCTTGGTCGGCTATATTGTGAGTTATGGTTTGTCATCTCCTCCATCCTAGTCCATGTTTGATTATCGTCCACCTAGGTAAACATACCATTTGACCCCATATTCAAGACATTTCTCAAATCTTCATATAGACCATTCCAAAATTGTTGCACAAGGAACCACTCACTTAGGCAATGATGGGGGCATGAACGACATGTTGATTTGAAACTCTCCCAAGCCTTATAGTGTGTTTCTTCCTCTCATTGTTTGAAACCCGTGATTTGAGCACGGAGTTAATTAGTCTTTTCTTTTTTTTTTAGAGAAATGTGAGAATAATATAAGCTCAGAAATAGTTATAAGGAGGCAAGGGGTACTACCATAATTGCTAATACCTCATGCAAATAATGTGTTTAAAATAACACTAAGCAATATACAACCATCAATATGCTACCAGCCAAAGCCATACATCAACAATGGGCCTTACAGTCCCCATTATGCTAGTACCCCTTGCCCCCTTGTAAAACTTCTTATAAAAAGTAAGAGCCAATTTCTTCCAAAAGTCGAATCCAAGTTGGGTTTTGTTCAAGTTCCTTAGCCATTGCTTAGCAACTCCAATCAATGAGAAAGGAAACAAGGCCCATCTTATTTGATCTTGAGTTACTCCCGTTTAAGTAATAGCATCACAATAGTCACAAAAAGTTTCCATATGAAGATGAGGATCTTCATTAGGCATTCCTCCAAATTGACTTCTTTCCACAAGTTGAAGGAAAGTTGTTTTAGCAATAATGTTTCCGGTTAAATGAGCAGGTGTTGGTGCACCATTTGGAAGTGTGTCCTTCGTAGGGACGGAATGTGAATAGAATTTAGGCATCATTGGTTGGTTATTTGGGTGATTTGTGTTTGTACTTTAGTTGACCTCTCCCTCTCTTGCAAAAGGATTGGAGAACTCCACACAATCTCCTACACCGCTATCTCCCACGGGGTTGTTTGGTTCCTCCGTAGTAGAAGTAGATGTTGACCTAACTTCAAAGTTTCTAAAAGCTCTTCTAATTCCTCACAACGTTCTTTCGATCTCCGGATTAAAAGAAAGTGGTTGCCCCGGGATTGACCTCCTAGGCATACACAACAAAAACGACCTTGAAAAAGATTAGAGATGTCTTAAGGAACAGAGTTCCCTAAGATAACCAAAAAACAAAATTAAAGCAAATAATAAGCAAAACAAATTACACCGTCCCCGGCAACGGCGCCATTTTGGTGGGTCGGTCATTGTCAACTCACGCAAACAATATTTATAAACTTTACAAACTAGCATAACAACTAAGTCAAGGTCAATCCATGGGACGGTAGTGTATTTCACAAATAAATAGCAATAACTATGTCTAAAAGGTCAATTGTCACTTGGGTTTGTATGGGATGAAATTGTCTAAAATACTCAACAAGCAATGATAAAACAAATAAACAAACAATAGCAATAAACAAGAGATGGTTATCAATAAAGGAGATAAACTAGGGTGTCATGGGTTCTTATGGGTTGATTAAGGTAGGTAAGGTGTTGAGTCTCATACATGTGAGTTGGTTCAAGTCGGACTATGAGTCAAGTCTCTTGATCTAATGACTCTACCTAAGTCAATCGAGGTAGCTCTCGTGTATGCCCGTTCGGATCACCAACCTAGTGCACGGTTTATCACTTCTAAGGGTCTCGATCTTATAGAGGTGATGAGGAGATAGAGAATCATACAAGTTCTTTCAAACAAGCATTTCATCAAACAACAAATGTGCACAAGTTGAAATAAAGACCAAATCACAAGTATGATAATCAAACACCATAGATTAAACCCTTAATCAAACCCCATAATCCCCCATTAACCCTAGCTAAGTGATTACTCACTACCCATAATCATGTTATCAATAACAAAGCTAATAATAAGGAAACAAAGCATAAACATGATGGTTAATGAAAGATTAACAAAATATTAAATCACTTATTATCTATATGATGCTGCACCTGAAGACCATAATCACTTGTTCTATGCTTGTTAGTTTAGCAATTGCTGCATTGACTTATTGCACAAGCAGCTGGATACCAGATTTGATCTACGAGAACTTGTTAGCTGGTATAACAGGGGAAGGAGAGTTAGCCTATTGATCGGGAAGATAATTGCTGCTTGCTTTGTTATGCTCACATACCTGATTTGGCAGGCAAGAAACAGAGCTAGAGTTAATCATTAGGTCCCTCTACCAAGAATTATTGTCAGGCAAATTATTCAAGACATTGGGAAAAGATTTTGGGCCAAGAATCGTAGTACTCTCACCAAAACTGAAGATAGATGGGTGCGAAAACTGAAAGTCACTTGATAGGCTGTAGTTGTAGTCTTTTTGTTTGATGTTGTCAGTGTTCTGCACGAATTGTATTCATACTTGAACTAAACCTAAATAATGTACTATTTTTTGATATCTATATACTTACCCTTTACCAAAAAAAAAAAGATTAAAGTGAGATTAGGAATTATACCCACAATATGAACAATAGATGAGAATAATAATTACAATTATAGAATAATTCTTGGAATAGATGAAGATCTTGTCACCAAATCTTGCATAAACCCAAATAAATCTTCAATTACAACCTAGATCTGTGAATAATTAAAGAGAGATTTAAACTAATTATGAGAGATTATGGAGATAATCTATATCTAATTGCTTGCTAATATGAAGGATCGAGGCTAATAGTGTGTTCTCTCTCTAATCCTACTACATAATGGGTATTTACAGTGAAAAGATTAGGTTAAAACTAGGTTAGGGAAATGATTAGAAGTCGGCGGAGCTGAGCCGTGTCCCGGACGGGATATGTATTATCTAGGACGGGATAGGCACCATATCGGATGACCTGAAGGCCAACTCGGACGGGATGTCCCTTTGTTGAGGCTTTATCATCTCGGACGGGCTGTGAGGCATCTCGGACGATATGTCTCATATCTAGCCCTTTCGCTTCATTCTTCTCATTTGCCCCTATGTATTGACTAAGGCCTTCTTGTCTTTGTTCCCTTTTACGTCTTTGTGAACGAGTCGTCTTTAGGCCATCAAAATGACTATGAAAGACGGGTTTTCCGCCTAAATTGGCTCATTTCCTAAAACAAGGTAGAAGTGCGAATAGGAGGGTTTTGGCCATAAAATCGACTACAAATAGCACTAAATGCATGCAAAATAAGGATATTTAAGAGAGTATAAAATGCATAAATTAAAACCACATCAAATATCCCAAAACCGAACCTTTGCTCGTCCTCGAGTAAAGAGGTGAACAAGACAATGAACTTTATTAAAACTAATCCTAATAGCATAATCGATACAAGATAATTAGCGGGCCTTACTCCGCCCCTTCAACTCACAACAAAGTATCCATGAGGTAGAATACCTTCTTGCAAGTCAAGTGGGGTCTTGAAAAAATTTCGACACATCCTTGCAATAAGCACACAAAACAAAAAATAGGATGCATCTACAAAAGAATAGCTACCTTCCTCATCAAAGTATCGGCATCAACCAAGAGAGAACTAATCTAAGTGTAAATAATTAAATGTAGCAACTAAATCAATAGTTTACTATGTCTAAGAGTATGTAATCGAATCACCTCCGAATGGTGTCAAACTAGTAAGCCTTTCTGTGGACCAAGCCACCCGCACCGCGCGTCCGAAAAAACCTAGCTTTTCGTTGAAGTGGCGACACTTATCCCCACGGAACTTTGCAAACAAAGCACTTCATGGGATGTAATCGATTTGAAAGGCTTTGAAACCAATGAAAGGTCGAACAAGCCTGCATTTGTGGAGTCGCCACCAATTTTTGTGGAAAATTGGAACCGTTCGAATACTTCGTGCCATGTCAAGACACAAAGTAGTGACATGAACACCAAGAACTCGTCACCCTTAGCATTCTATGTCTAGAATGACTCTCGTAAGCCCACGAACACGAATGTTCGCAGAGATTCCAAGTAAGGGGCGATGGTACGTGTTAGAAAGCTCTTTAATCGAACACCTAACCCCGCCCGCCTCTATAGAGGCCTCTACTAATGATTGGGAATGCCCTTAATACTTGATATATTGTCGGTTATATGCATGCTATGCAACAAACAATAAATTAACACGTGAAAGTATTTACTACGTCCGTGGATTTATAACATAAGGATTAGTAGTCAAATCGGGATTTATGTTCATTACATATGAATCACAAGGTATAATACATGATAAGGATAAATTACAATATAAATGATTACAAACGAAATACAAAGTAGAGTGTATTCATGTCATAAGGATGTCAAAAGATGTTTTGAAAGAATAAAAAAATTAGAAGAATCAAAAGATGTAAAATAAAATAAATAAATAATATAAAATAAATAAAATAAAATAAAATAAAAGGACTCGAAATATGTAATAATTAGATGATAATAGCATATACTAGTCGATTACACATACGTAATACAAATTAAATCAAGCGACCAGAGATCAGAGGCAGAAGTCATCCCAGAACAGGCGCAGCCAGTGATGCGCCCTCTAGAAGAGGCGTATCCTGTGTTGCATCTTTTCTCGGGTTGAATTCTGTCTGTGAAAGTCTGAATCGCAATCCGTTAAGTTCATTGGGTGAATTTAATCGATTAATTACTATTATGACTCGAAGAAAGTGATTTAATGGATTTTAACACATGAAAAATAATTTCAAGACCTCTAAACATGATTCTAAGTTATACAAGTCGAGTTTAAAGACGGAAATTGATGAAAACTCGAATTAAGCAAGAACGAATTAAAACATAAGGTTAAAATTGAAAAGAACGAAAACAAAGCTTAAAGAAACTGTACAAAGATCGAATTGAAGGAATTCGATATTGAAAATCGAACCCTCGAACCCGAAATCGATTTTAATGACGGAAATCAATCGATATTAATTATCGATGACTTAAATCGGAAAAGATTAAATAAAATAATGATTGAAAACATAAATACAAAGGAAAGAATGAAGAAATCTGGAAAATAAAACAAACCACGAAACCAGAAAAGGCTCGAGGGAGAAGAAGGAAGAACCAGAGGACAGGCAGCCTTTGGAGAGGGCGCAGCCAATGCTACATCACTTCCAGAAGGCGCATCCTTTGATGCGTTCTTTCTCCAGCCAGATCCTCTGCTGACTTCGTAGAAAACAATTTAAAAAGGTATTGTAAAGTAAATAACGTGACTATTTGGCATTTATATAACGTGAATAGCAAAATTACATTAAAATAAAATTAAAAGATGTGAATTTTGGGATTAGACCCTCTGACTTACATGTTAGCGATGTGAGATTTAACTAAAAACGCATTTTAGTGGTAACTCGACTCGATTAATGTATATGAAAGTGCTTTTGATTTAATAAAGAAAATAAAGTTGACTAAATGATGTTGTTTAAGTCGGTGTGTAGTGGTCAAGTGGGTCAGTCATGCAAAACGTGACGGGTACTTGAAAGGATTCGAGCTAACGTGGTCGAATAGATCAAGCACATTGTTGTCAATAGCAAGAGCACGTGGTCTAGAATGCAAAGAGAGAGAAGAGAAGGGGCGGACACTCGCGTGAAGAGTATAAGGTATGAGGGCCTCTATTTATACTAATCACGAGGTAGTGTTTTGGAAAGACGGAAACAGCTGGAAAAAGGCCCAGGAGAAGGCGCATGAGTTCCTGTGGCTCTTCCAAGAGGCGCAACACCTGCTGCGTCCTCTCTCCAGTGATTTCCTGCTCAGCAAAAAAGATTTTGCAGTTTTGATTTTGGAAAGAGGAAGATACACGGATTCCTTTTTCCGTAAGGCAAGATATTTTGAGGAAAATAATAAGTAAAAAAAATTTGGCGACAGAATTCCAGACTATTCCAAGACGTTGAGACGGTTTTAGAAAATAAAGACGGTTTTTTGACCCGGACTCCAAATGAACTTTAATTGCTGTCAAAACGACCGTATCGGTACGTAGATGATGACCAAGGGGTGTACATGAGTATTTTAGCTACCACTTGACGACAGTTTTATTAAACGTCATAAAATTGCACCGTATGCTAAATATGCGGCCCTATCATCACCGGATGTTTGTCGGGAGGTGCAGAACAAGGTGTCTACAATATCTAGCCTAAGGTTTCTTCTAGATTAAATTAACCCCTGATGGTTAGTGTAATTCGGGAGATTGAGGTCCTTCCTTAATTGATGCTTATAGTTTAGAAAGTGGTACACCCTGTTGAAAAATCTTTGTCGTAAACACAATTTGGTTATTACTTTGGATGATATCAAGAGTTCCTATGCTGTGCAAACTTTCAATCCTGACCGGGTCTCTTTTCGAGGCAGGACTAATGACACACCTTTGGTCAGCCATTTGGATGATGGTGATGACAATAGCTGAGCTGCTAGATAAATGTTTATCAGAGTGCTTCGCTGGTTGCCAGGATTGACCTTCTAAACTGAGAGGGTTAGAAGTTGCAGCAAAACTGATGACTACCAAGACTGACCTTATTGCTGTCAAGGATGAGCATGATTCAGATAGGCGACATGCTTTACAGGAGGCTTTGTACAAGAACGAAGAGGTTCGCGTCGAGAATGCATCTCTGGATCTTAAGCGTAAGGACGCTACTTTGTACTTCTTTGGCAAGGCATGGCAGGTGAAATATTTGAGCCTGAATAGGCCAGGCCAAACTGAAATTTGGTGGATGAACGGTAGGGTATGGTCGAGATTTACCTTGAGTTATATAGGCTTAGTGAGCATTATGTAGGATGCCTTTGTGTCGAAGAAGACAAATGATGTCGTAACTTTTACGGACGCGGATTTAGTGAGGAAATTAATCCTGGAGCGTTATTGCAGTACTTGTCATAGCTGATATTTCATAATTAATCACGTATCTTGTTGATACTTTATTTTATATGTCATTCTTGTTAGACAACTTATAAAACAAAGTAGACACTTGGTATCCTGAAGTAAAAAATTAGTATATGGAGGAGTTATATCCAAGCTTATAAAAGAATAATGAAGAGGGAGTGGTAGACCTTTTTACACTTGGGTTGGATAAGATAAATGAAATATCTAAAGATCCTTCTAAGTTGGCGGAGGCTGATGTGCTTCATGAGAAAAGAAGAATTCTGGTGCTCGATTAGGCGAGGACTAATTTCCGATCGATGATTGTATTTGACCCTGGCAAGAGGGATGCCATTGACAGAAATGTTAAATAGGCTTTTGTGGTGTTTTGCCCAACCAAATGGGGAATGTCCTTGGTGGAACAATTAACCTTTCCTTGCCTTTGCCCAAGGGGGGTAAGAGTTAACAAGTGTTGATCATATCCTGGGGACAATTGTCGTATTTTGTTCAATTGTGAATGTCGTTCCTGTTCTGAGGACGCATTTTAAATTTTATATGATGTAAGATTTGTATCATGTATATTTCATATTCTACAGTTTTTATAATCTGCAAACAATTTAGCACCTATTTTTTTTCCTTTTTTTTTTATTTTTTTATTTTTACGCTTAGGTTCAGTTTTTAAATCCTGTAAATTGGTAGTAGTCGATTTTTAATTATGGGAACTACTTATTGATGGGACACTTGCCTGATAGGAGGGCTTACGATCCCCGGCCTGATTGGAGTGCTTGGTTAATGCCTCGGCTAGAAGGGCTTTGTACGAGTTGTCAGGATCTCTCACCTTCTTACCCGTAACATTGCTGCGTCCATCTTATTTGTCTGTTAAGTGCGACCAACAATAAGGTTAATTTTTTTTTTTTTGATTTGTCCTTTGTTTTGCTGAACTGGTGTTGGTGACCAATGTTATTTAGGCACGACATGGTGCAACTTAACTAAAAATCTTAAGTGAAAAATATTATTTAAGTATGATAGAGTAGCACTTAATCATGAACATTTATTTATGCGTGTAATAAATCATGTATAAGTCATTTTTCAGGATTCAAGTAAACCATATTAAATCAATGCATTAAGCATGTGAATTACAGACAAGTAGGCAGGAAAAGAATGCATGTTGTCACGTATCATGTTCAGAAATGGCACATTAATCATTCAAGAATGGCAGGGCACACATTCAGATGAGTAAGTTTGAAGTTTTTACCTAGAACATGAAGGGTAGAATTTTCCACAAGTATGATTGTGCTTTTAGGTGGATGACATTCGAAAATTTGAGTCATGTCTCCTTATAGTGTTTGTAGCATGTAAGTGCCATGTCCGACAATCGAATAAATCAGGTATGGGCCTGACCATGCTAGAACTAGTTTGCCTGTTGATACGTCTTTCGTGTTGGGAAATACTTTGTGTAGGGCAAGGTCTTATTCCCTTAAAATTCTAACCCTAATATTCTTGTTGTAACTTTTGGCTATCGCTTGTTGATATGATGCTACCCTGATCCTGGCCGCATCTCTCAACTCTTCAGTCAAGACCCGTCTATCTTTTATCAGGCTGTAATTTGTTTCGATGTTGTTCAGACCATATCTTGAGGTTATCATGTGTACTTCCGCAGGGATGACCGTTTCATAACTATAGACTAGGGAATAAGGAATCTGGACAGTACAATTTTTTTTCCGCGATTTATGAACTCCTTGCTGCTTCACTCAGCTAGAACATTTGCTTAAGGTTGGCCAGGGGTGGAAGTTACCAGGTTTATATTTCATTCTGCATGTAAGACCGTAGCCTTCTTTCCTAAACGAGTCAGCTTCTATCCATTTAGTCACGGCTAGCAAGAATAATTTCTGCTCAGGTGCTTGCGGCAGTTTTTCTACTATGCCCATGCCGCATTACATGAACGACTAAGGTGCAAAAATTGAGTGTATCAATTCAAATACTTGACGAATAATTGGAGCATGTTTCTGGCACGCTTCGCACTTCGTGTTGTAGTTCTGGCAGTCAGCCCTCAGGGATGGTCAATAGTAGTCAATCTTGAATACTTTTGTAACACATCGTATTACTAGAGTTTGTACTCGGACGAGTAACTGGGCACTCGGTCGAGTGGCCCTAGCACTCGAACGAGTGGTTTGACTGAGTACCATTCGTGGCGTGGTCCCGCCGGGTGTCCACTCGGCCAAGTGAAGTGGGTCACTCGACCGAGTGAGAGGTGTACTCGGCTGAGTGACTCGACCGAGTGCCTGCTGGACAGGATTAGGTCCTTTGTTTTGTTGTGTAACCCTTGAAAGGGACTTATCATGTTAGCAAATCTGAATTTCCTTATCCCCTAATCCACTTACTCCTTCACAATCTCATTAGCCTAAAACACAATACTTCAACCACCTTATCCTCTCAAAACATCCAAACACTTTTCCCATGGATGCTTTGGGTATTGAAGATCTCCATCACCTCTCATCCTTCCTTTTGTCACTTTTTCTTGTAAGTTAAGTGTACTCCTTAATCCCCTTGTTTCTTTCTTAACCCTAGATTTTGGGGTTTGTATGGGCCTTACTAGCTAATGATTTCTTTAGTTTATGGAGTAATTAATGAGTATTAATAAGAGATTTTGGTTAGTATAATCATATAGAGTGGATTATGATAGTTATTATGTAACTATTGTAGGGTGAGACGGTTTTATGAGACGGAATCGGGTTGGATGCGATTAGCTTATGGGATTATGCTTAAAGGTAGGTTAATTCTACTCGGTTTCAATAATTATTGTGTTCATGTTGATGTTTATGCATATTTAATCTCCATGAACATGGTAGATACATTATAACATGCTAATGAGTTGTTGAAATGTTAAAAGGAATTAATTGGGAGGTTAGGTGCATTATAACATGTATATGGGATTGGGAATTTGATATCATGATAGATGTATAATTGAATTAAGAGGAAATGTTGGATATTTGATCATTGTAACATATCGTGGAAATGAGGCATTGTGGCATGATGTTGATGATGCATGTAATGAATAATTTGTGGTTGCATTATTGTATATTGTGAATCTTGTATGTCAATGTTGGAGATTAGAGATGATGTTGGTATAGTGGTTGTTGAAGAGACGTAAGGCGGTTGGGAGACCGTCTTACGCTTAGGTCGCCTATTTGGGCGTCCCACCCAAATAGGGATGTGGACATTAATGACTTGAATATGGAGAGACTTACGGTGCGCCGTAACATCGGGCAGGGGTCCGGTTAGTGCCCGGGCCCGTACTTGGGTGCGTCCCGATACTTGTTTCGGACTACTGTCTGGGTAGTGTGGGTGAGCGATGCTACGGTACCGTCACCGAATTGTGGGTGTCGTGGGTGCGTCCCTGACCCCGGTATCGGAGATTTTGACTTGCAGGTATGATCCTTGTGATGTATCCCTTGTGGCATATCATATTCATGTTGCATATCTCCTTCACATTGTCATTATTCATGCATTGCATTATTGAAACTGCTGTTTGTGTGGTTGTGTTGTCACCTATTTCCGGGGTGACCTGCTGTGATCCATAAGATGGTTTCGATCATATAGGGAGCAGATTGTTGGCAGGTTAGATTTGATGTTCTCGGGATTTGGGGACGCACTACGAGTTGGAGATATCTTCATGGAAGTGGTAGTTAGTGTATGACGAGTTGTAATTTATATTCATTCGCGTGTTTTAATCACTTAACTTGGAATATTAATAAAATGTTCTTTGAATTTTAGTTTTGAAACCCTACCACGGGCAACTGAGATGGTGACACCTTCAATTACCTATGCTAGGTAATCGGGGGTGTTATAAAGTGGTATCAGAGCGACGATTTTGAAACATAAATAAATGAACCAAAAGAAACTTAGGAGTGTTTAATAATATGAACACGGTATAAGTGCAATAGGAGAATAAGTTTGGGGTAGGTAGGCGCCCTAATTCCAAATTTATGCTCTATTGTCTCTATCGGTAAACTACGGGGTGGTTGGGAGACGCTATATGTGATTAATGTGGTTATGTGCATGATATTACGAATAAGTGACTTAATTGTTGGTGAATTATATGATGAATGTGAATGAGTAGAGTAACAATATGCTATGAATTATGTTATGAGTGAGTGGATAGGACGATGCATGCTTGCCTTTTGTGGCACCTATGATGCGTAAGCCTCAGACTCTTTAGTGTCACGTGTGTATGTATGTATGTGTTCATGTTGCGAACTAGTAGTATTCTAAGTATATGATTCAGAAGTGTGTCGATATTTAGTTATGACGAATGGGTAACTAGCTACGGACGGTAGCATAGACGTACGTAAGTTGACTCGGGATACACCACCGACGCTTGAGTGGGCTCCCGGGACATATTTTTGTGTTGCAGGAACCGAATGAATCAAAAACTTCAGCAAAGCGGGGGCACTAGACCGAGTAAGACGACTCACTCGGCCGAGTGGGGCCATACTTGACCGAGTGGCCCACTCACTCGAACGAGAGGGAATCAAGTAGAAAGGGTCCCTTCCGAAGCACACTCGACCGAGTGGAATTTCACTCGACTGACTGGAGTGGCGCTCGACCGAGTGAACTCGGCTGGCTGAGTCACACGTGTATTACTCCTTTATTCCTCCTTATCCTCTTATTTAATCTCCTTCATCTCCACATCACTCTTATTCATTTCTTCACCAAAAATCACATAAATTTTATCTCAGCAACTTTATTATTGTCGGTTTTCGCTTAAACTCGAGATTTTGACTCCAAATTCCTTCACTAATCTTCCTAATATAACAATATAAGTCGATCTCTCTCTCCTCTCAATCTTTCCCCAACTCGAAATATGGTGGATCTAGGTTGTTTTCTTGAGTTTTATTCATTTTCTTGCTTGCTTATGGTTAATATATGACATTAAAAAACCTTTTATACCATTATTGTTGTTAAGAATGAAGATTTGATGTCAAGTTCATACCCATTTTTGCACTAATCGGAAATTTCACCATTTATGCTCAAATGTTGCATTTTGATGATTGTTGTTAGGAATAATTGTCCAACAAAGGCTTAACCTTTGTTGCTGATGTTGGATCTTGTCTTAAAAATCGTTTTTTTTATGGCAAATTTTCGGATTAACGGTTAGGTCGTGCCGAAATTTCGATTTTTATGCTTAAAAACTTGTTTTAATGGTCTTAAAAGGCTCTAATCATTATAAGAAATGTTAAAATCTTACCTTTCATTGAAAATTTGATCCAAAAGGGGCCAGTTGGGGTCGAAAACTTAGAATTTTATCCGCAAAGTTTGGGTTTTTATACTCAAGTCCCACTAAATTGCCTTGAAAGATTGTGATGTGGATTAGTAGTATGGTTATGATGACTAAAATTTGGAAGTTGATTAGAAAATGGTTTCAAGTTTTGGGTAATGGTTTTCAATTCAAATATGATTTGATGACACATTTTAGTCCAACAATCTTGAAGGTTACTTGTAAATGCATTCAAAACCTTGACAATGCTTGTCAATGTGTTCAAAAACCTTGGGTAAAATTTAAGTGGTATACAATTGTCTTTGTAAGCCTAAATAAAAGTTTCAAGCTTTAAGTATTTAACCTCCCTTTTCATCCATGTGTTGAGTAATTGCTTTTCAAATTTTAGTTAATGGAGTTTTGAAGGAACTTTAAACATAGTTGGTAATATAATCGACATTGGGTCCCTTAACGTTAAGAGAGTCACCACTAGTGTTATTCTATGTTCAAACCTTCTTAATAGAGTGTTTAAATCGCCTTGCCGAGTCTTATATGACGTTGAAAACATGCCTTCAAATCCCCATTTAACTTTCATGAATCGCAATCTTCAATCAAAGATGACTAGATTTTGGCCTTATGCCCAATTATTAAGTTGATTAATTCTATGAAATTTCGAAATTTTAAGAAAATTCCGGGAGAGGATTAACTGCAACGTAACCTATTGATTTCTAAATGAACATGTCAATCCCGCACTCCACTCACCTTGTCATTCTCAAGCTTCATAACCTCTTGGATCGATTTTCAATTCTATGAAACACTATTCTTATTCACTCATTGGTACGTAACTGTTTTGTAGCATGCCAAGAAGAGTCGAAACCCGTCAAAACCGCGCAAGAGAGACAAGGCTTGAAGTTTCGCGTTTCCCAAATATTAGATTCACTTCTCAAGATCACCTTGGTGCCTTCCTATCCTTAGCCTAAGTAAAGATGAGTGCGATTAGGTGTGTGTCCAACACCACTCGAGTCCTTGGGGATGAGAGACGAGGTCCTTGTATTTTCCGAGGACTAGGAATGAAGAATTTGTACCATTTGAGTGAAATATCCTACCGAAACCTCACCCTAAAGTTTTTGAGCTCTTTCGTTTACAACATGACGGATTATTCGGTTCATTTCCGACTTCGAAACGTCGAGTACCACCTTACCGATCAAGAGCTTGCCAAAGCCTTGGGTGTATCCCCTAGAAGCGGGGACCGCCGCGATATTTTCCCTGGACATTTGAGGGCGGCCACCTATGTGGGTTACAATAGTGGAAGGGAGCACACCAAGGTGAGTGCAACAAAAGTAGTGGACGTGGAACATCCGGCCTTGCGTGTCTTTCTTAAACAAGTAACCTACCTATTCTTTGGGAGGGATGATGTTAGTAGACTTATCTCGTGGGAGGTTTGGTTGTTGAGCTCCTATCTTAACCCAGGACGTGGAGACCTCTTCCGATTCAACCCTACCTCCGTTATAGCTTTGACGCTTGAAAGAATGACTAGGCCGGGACTTTGCTCCTTAGATTGTGGAACATTGGTAACCCGGATTGCTAAAGCCGTGTGCGCTTTTGTACCGAGAGAGGAAGATAGACCCCTCTCAGATGCGGTACCCTACTTGAACTTGGCCTACCTAAAACACCTACAATGGTTGATGGAATTACCCCGGGGTGGGTTAGCTTGGAAAGTGGACGGGGATTTATATTTGAGGGTTCATGCGGCAGAGGGAGTCCTAGTACCTATCGAGCCCCTTGGGAGGGCAAACAACCTCGTGTACTTACCGCAATCTTACACCGTACCTCACCATTTTACCTTTGACCTTCGACACGGGGACCATCCACGGGAGCGTAATATCATCACGATGGTTATAGATAATAGGTTTGGGGAAAATGAAATGGGAGACCGGGAATGTGTGTCTTCTCTATCCCCGTTCACATGTCACCCCATCATACTAGTATACCCACCGAACCACCGACCGACCTTGGGTCTAGGTCGAGATTGGCCGAACTCACTTTCCTCATCAACCACGACCTCACCATGAGGTCAGTGTATGAAGCATCTTTGAGGCAAGGAGTGGAACCCTTGCGCTCTCCTAACTTTTAGACCCATGCAGGGGACAACGTCGATGTCTTTCATGCTTACGGTGTCAAACCTAAGGATTGGGGGACTCGGATTCCCCAAGATTTTGGGCATCTACTCGGATTGTGGGCAGGGGAGAATGTTGTTAAGGGCACCAGTTTCTTTGGAGACAGTGGTGTGGGTAGTAGAAAAGGGAATTACGTAAGGACCGGTGAGTGGGAGCAAGACGGGGAGAGCCACAATTTGGAGAAAATGGGAAGATGGGAGCAAACCCTACTTCAGCCGACACCCCAAACTTGGGGGTGCAAACCGACATCACACCCTGAGCCACATTAGGAGACGAGCTGGGGTTACAAACCCTGTGAGCCCGAGTGGTGGTATGAGGAACAATAACAGCAGCATCACCAACAATAGTTATTAGGTCCTAGCTTGATATGTAGAGAGAATTTTGACCAGTTGTCAAATCTATCTTGTACGACGCATTTGGTGACCTTGAATTCAGTTGATTGAATAGAAAAGAACTTCTTGAATTATTAGATCTCCCAACCGGTTGGGAGACGTTAGTGACTAGTCGGAATAGCCTCTTGATGATGCGGTGGATTGTACTCACGAAATAATAAACCTACCGGAAGGCATTCGGTTGAGTACCGCTTGCACTTGACCGTGTGGTCGTTGACTCAACCGAGTGGTCAAATTCACTCAATCGAGTGGTATGGCTTGACATATTTTCCCGAGTTCTTGCCGGAGTGGCACTCGGCCGAGTGACATCTCACTCGACTGAGTTGTTACTCACTCGGCCGAGTAATATATATACTCGACCGAGTGGGTCTTGTTGGATCCCATATGCGATTTTAATAACCATATATTGTCGAATATGTATGAATATGACGTATTTTTCATGATTACGTACGTGAACGAACTCGTGAATGATGTATTGTAACATGAATAAGTGGTCATTGCATGTTATATGATACTTATATGACAATACGATGAGTATGGTAACATTCGAATCATTGAACTAGGAGAAGGGCAATAGTACGAGCAAAACATATGTGTTCCGTCAACGGAACGGTTTTGATAAATTAATACGAGCATTCTTGGATGAGAATCGAGTTATGTTGTATATATATAATCCATAAGAATAATAACAATATTATTAATTGAACGTCGATAATAGTGGGTAAGGATAGAACCTTAGTATGCGGTTACATGCGTATGGGTTAATAGATAACAACATCGGATTAAGTAATTAACGAGTTAGAACTTCGGGACGAAGTTCTTTGTTAAGGGGGAGTGGATGTAACATTTCGGTATTTGGGAAAAAGGGAATACGAACTTAACGAATTTAAGAGTGAGAAAGTGATGAGTGAGTAATACCCCGAAATTTATGATTGGTCTAGAGGATAGAGCTTGATAGTTGGTACTAAGGGTAGTAGCATAGCAGAAGTTGCGTATGAGGTTAACCTCGTTCGTTAAGTTAGTGTTAGTGGCTGTAGAGACCTTTCTTGGAGTATAGTGAAGACTAAAGAGGCTGGTTAAGGAGTCGGGTGTGAACATCGAGAACGAAGTTCATTTTAAGGGGGGAAGACTGTAACACATCATATTACTAGAGTTTGTACTCAAACAAGTAACAGAGCACTCGGTCGAGTGGCCCTGACACTCGACCGAGTGCAGTGATCGAGTGCCATTCATGGCGTGGTCCTGGTGGGTGTCCACTCGACCGAGTGAAGTGGGTCACTCGACCGAATAAGAGGTTTACTCGAGCGAGTGCTTGCTGGACTGAATTAGGTCCTTTGTTTTGTTGTGGAACCCTTGTAAGGGACTTATCATAATCTGAATTTCCTTATCCCCTAATCCACTTACTCCCTCAAAATCTCATTAGCCTACAAACACAATACTTCAACCAC
>JAOWBH010161593.1:0-11245 GCA_028566215.1 Silene coronaria
TAATTTGTAGTACATAAGTTTGTATCAAAAGACGGAATAGTTGTATTATTTGGAAAATATTTGCTAAAAAAGTGTTCGTGGTCATCATACTTAGTTTTACATATAGTAAGATCAAAATGTTTCTATTACATCATACGTTTAATTGGTGCAATATCATTTGTGTAAAAAAAATCAGAATATCTTATTAATATGTTTATGCAAATTGAAAGAATATATACCCTTTTTAAATGGAATAGAGTTATTTATTTTTTAGAAGTAGGACCCATTTGCTGATATGATATAATGGTAAAGTCTAATTATAGAATAATTCGTTTAGGCGGGAAAATTTTAGTAAACTCTTAATCTTTTAGTATAAGGGGGATTCCGTCTTCTGATACAAACTTATGTACTACAAATTAATAGTATTCATAGATATTTTACTTCTAGAACGTAAAAACTTACGATTTTTTTTTTCTTTCCCTTTAACTTAGTACCTATCCCTACTCCATATTGTGTGAACATTAATTTTGTTTAATTTTTTAAATGTTTATATAACATATACGGAGTACATAAGTATTTATTACAACGCATATGTTATCTGATTGTATTACAAATGTCATTACTTCACGTTTATATTGTGCCTTTAGTAGATATAATGATATAACAACAATATTTTTTAAAATAATGTTAATGATATAATTTCAGTAAAATTGACAATCTTATTAGCAGTAAAAGTGTTAAACCTTCTATTTTCTACCTCTTAATACCAAACAGTAATAATAGTAAATTTTATGATTAAATTTCAAATGGAGATGCACCAATGGTGTAATTATGAAGTCTCTGATTTCTCTATCTAAAAAATCGCGCATTAGCGCGGGATCTGTACTAGTTGTTATTAGCTACCTTATTTAGAATGATGCTTTTTAGATGGAAATTTTGTGAGAATGCCTATTCATTTAGTAGATAAAAAAAAGGGGGGATTAAGGAATTTATAATAAAAAAAATCCAAACTTGATGACGTAACTTTTTTTAGCATCGTTAATTTAGTGTACCCCATAAAAACCTGTAATCAAACAACAAACTATGAGAGTAATAACAAATAACAAATACTATTATTCTATATGATACAATAGGTATGAATAAATTAAACCTATACTGACATATATGATACTGCCTAACTAGTTAATAACCAATAATGATACACAACAACGCAAGTTATATATAATAAGATGATTATAATAACATTAGATTAGAAGTTGGAGTTTCAATTCTATCGGATGTCTAACATGATAAGAGTATTTGAAACTATATCTATTGTTAATTTTTTATATTTATTTTGAATGTAAAAGTTTATAAAAGTTGGGAACTCTATAATCGCTCGAAAAAATTTTCCTTTAATAATATAGATAGATAGATAGATATAGATAAATATTGATATTGATATGATACTACGTACTAGTTTAGAACCCGAGCAATAAATGCACGGTATATAGTTTTTTTTAATAAACTACTTATATAATATTGGTATGCTGGTATCTCATTAATTTTTCTTTTTTCTTATTATTGTATTTTACTTTGAGAAAAAAAAAGTTGAAACTGAAAATTAATCAGGAGAATTGAGTAACGTGCTAGAAAATATTTTTATACCACAAAGTTAATGATTTTCAATTTACAAATACTCATAATTTTTTTTTGTCATATTGTAATAAAAGCGATTTATAGTTTTATTTTATATGTATGGTCAACCGGTCTAAGCATTCTCAAATAATAGCAGTTATTAATTTTAGTTTAGTGAAAACATTACAATTTGATGAAAATATTAATTTTATGAAATATAATCATGTAATGATATAAATTATTATAATTATTAATTTTCTTATTTAAAGAATGTTATTAAATTGTTATTATTAACTTCCTGATTAAGGAAGATGCTTTTTGGAGGGAAAAACTCTGAAATCATTTATTCATTTAGTAGATAAATAAAATAAAATAATAAGGGGATTGATTAGTCAAAACCTAAAACTAATACCACCTTATCTATGAATATTATGAATCGATTTAACATGACACATGGTCATTTTGGAAGGGTTTAGGTCTAGTCATTTCGAATCGCCTGGTCGTATTTGGGTTTGTTCACTATGAGATCATTTACCAGAAATATCTAGCAGTTCACTTTAATTCTTGCTGCTTCTATGTCGTTCATCTTCATTTGGGTCATTTCTAGTTGAGTCAATTAGGGTCGTTTTGGGTTAGTTCAAGTCATAATCATATCAAACTACAAAGTAATAGTTTGGGGCAATTTCGCGTAACTTCAAGTTTCTGCAGGTCACGCTAAAGTTTATGGTCAACTTCAAATCATGTTGCTTAGATTCAAAATCAGATAGATATAAATCAAGTCAAATTTACCACATCTACCTAAACGAGCCCGCGCTAGCCCCACCGAATGGTTGTCACTAATTTTCACACAAAGTTGCAACAATTTAGCGAGAGATAAGAGTTGATATGTGTCACATACACCACCGGCGACCCCAGCTGCAAAAGTCGGTAAAATCACTCAACCCAGAAATCCCTAAATCAGAATATCCTCCTCTTTCAATCCCCAAATTTCCCCTAAAAATTCCCCCCTATTCCTCAATTCTATCCCTTGATTTTTACTTCTTCAAGTTAAACAATCTATGTTTCCCCTTTGTTCTTCTCTTGTTAATTCAATCTAAACCCTTTTCTAGTTAATTAATCACTTCTTTTTTCAACAAACCCTAATACCAAACAATTTCCAATCATCTAGTTCAATTAGCTGATTTCTCTGATGGGGTAGTCAATAAAGAAGGAAATATAGGGTTTTTTGAAGAAAGAGAAAAGTATGGATTGGGATAGTAGTTCAGAAGAAAGTTTAGAAGAAGAAGAAGAATTTGGAGGTTTTTTGCTTAATAATGGAGGTGGTGGGGTACCTTTCCCTATGGGAAATTTGCTTCAAACGACGCCGTGTGGTTTCGTCGTAACGGATGCGCTTGAGCCTGATCATCCTATCATTTATGTGAATACTGTCTTTGAAATGGTGTCTGGATATCGGGCTGAAGAAGTTCTTGGTCGCAATTGGTAATTTTTAGTCTTTCTTATTTGATTTTATTTGCAGTGATTGTTGTTTTTTTAGTGTATTTTAATGGTTTTTTGAGCATTTCGCGGTGTGGGTTTCTCTGATTTTCCAGTTTGTTAAGGAAAGTTGTGCTTTTTGTTATAATTAACTGATAAATTAAGAAAAAATTAGGATTTTCTCGCTAGGATTTTGTTTCGAACCTTAATATGCTATGGCTGGTTTGTGATTTTGCTGTTAGTGAAGGTAAGCTGTGATTTTTTGGTATAATTAACTGATGTTTAGGAGAAATAAGGAGGGGTTTGTTTTTGGGAATTGGGATTGTCTAATGAACTACAATATGTAGTGGGATTTCTGATTTCTGCAATAAGTAATGAAAAGCACTCATTTTGTTGTATAAACTAATAGTTGGGGGAAATGGTCGTGCGTGGGGGGGTATCTATTCTGAAATTAACATACTTTGATGGCATTTTTCTGTATGTTAACGATTATTGTAGATGAGCTTAATTTTGGTGCTACTTATAGGGAGAAAGGAAAAGAGAAGGTTCACAAATCAGTGCTTGAATTGGGCAAGTATTAGTTGTGGTATTTAGAACGTTTGCTAATGCAAGCTTCGCAGTTTGTTGTTTATTGATCTATATATGAATTGAAAAGGAGAGGATTCACAGTGATGTTAATTTTACCTGCTTACTTCCATAGTTTGTCGTGGACTCTGTAACATGTAAGTTATAATGCGATCTTTTCGTTGTTAGTTGCTTATGGGATCAAAGTGGTCTTTCATTAGATATGAAAAACTTGGATCATGAGCATTTTCTGATATGATTGTTTATTATGGGTAAAGATTGGTTAGAAACTTTGAAGCTCTTGTAGGAGGATTTGAAGGTATGCTATTCTAGCACAATTAGTACTGACGTGTTCTAACGGTTTTCTGTAGTTTGTCAAGAAAGCCTGAATCTTGCTACTCATCCAACACCAACAATAACTAGGGTTGTTAAGAAAACTGAACCACCAATTCAAAACGAAAACCATGTACAGTTAGTACACTTGGCCCTTTTTAATGGCCTTCTTAGGCAAAAGTTCTTAGTTAACTGTAAAACCAAACCAAGTTGAGTGGTTTGCCGAAGTAGAAAGAACCGTTTCAACCGGTTCTAGTATGGTTCAGTTGGTAGCCAAACTGTAAATGTGGTTCATCGTACTAAATTCACGGTTGGGATCTTGAACACCTCTAGTAGTAAAAGTGTAATACCGTAGTGCCTTACGAGCTTTGTACCTGGTTGGGTAAAGTTGTCTGCAGCCTTCCGTGTGTTCCCTGAGTGCTAACAATACAAAGACAGTTATTCGATAACCCAAAATGAAAATTGCTTCGAAATTGCATCAAATGATTGTTACTTCACGGGAAAAAGAAACCCAACGGTCACTTAGTTAGCCATTTTTCTGTTTTCTGTTATAATCTAGTACCAAGAATTGTGAGTTTTTGGCTTCATTAGAAAGGAAAACTTAGACTTTGTTTAGGATAGAGGAATTGCGAAGGAAAGGTAGAGGAGTGAAGGGAGATCATTTTCATTGTTTGGATAGCAAAATGGGGGTGGGAGGATTTGGAGGGAAGGGAAGATAGATCCCTCCGTTTCCCTTCTATTAGACAAATTATTCCCCTTCCAACAGTGGAAAGAGTTGGAGGGAAAAGTCCCTCCCTCCATTCCCCCTCCTCTTCCCTTCCCTCTTTCCTCCTCCTCTTCTGTTCCCTCCGTTTTTTCTACCCAAACAAGAGGGTAATTTTGCTACTCATACTTATGAATTAAAAAGAAAAAATGTGTGTATGTAATGGAATTAGATATGACGCCACAAATGTGTCTGCTACCCCCTTGCTGTTGCTTATGGCTGAATAGAACAATAGCAAGCATCCTTTCTTGTCCTCACATTCTGTATAAATGTATATGTAGAGGTTTTTAGCAATTCAATTTTTTGGCTTAGAATATTCTTATGGTACAATATTATGTACATATGTTTTGTAGCCTGCCTTTTGTATTGCGGGAGTAGGATCCTTTGCTAGTTATGTCGACTCTATTTTCTTTGGTTTAGATCTGTACTTGTCTTATTTGAGCTAGCATAGTTCATGGCCTTGTAGGTTTCTTATTTGGGTGGGTTGGTTTTTAGCTCTTTGCAAATATTTAAGTATGAAGGAACAAAGAGGGGACCTTTGGTACTCCCTCTATGTCTGCTCTGAAATACAGAGAAATGGCATAATCCTTAGTCTTTGCATTGTTCCACAACCTGTAGTTTTGTATTTTAGTGCTTAATGTTGCTATCCCCGAATATTTTTTTACCAAAGCCCCGTTTGGATGAAAGTATCTGAAGGGAAAGGGAGGAGATGGTACAGGAGGTGGTAATTTCCCTTATTAAATCCTTTCGACATATGAAAATTGAAATATTTGCTAAAAAACGATACTCTTTTTCACTCTGCTCATTCCTTCCTCTTTTTGTATCCAAATAAAGTTTTGTGGTGTTTTACTATTGTTTAACATGCTTTAAGGTACCTTATTTCTTTTTAAACCTGATCGTTTGACCATAACTGATTACCATATTTTCTCAACATTAGGTGCCTCATTTCAAGCACTGGTTTTGCTTCCAAATTATTTGACTTCTATTTACTCTGGGACATATTTAGGGAACTATACAAAATTATCAAAAGACCCACTTCAGGAAGGTAGTTTGAGAAAATACAGTGCATTCTTGGAATACAAAATTCTAAGGTGGAAAAGTGGAAATCAAACCATAATTTTGATATAGAGAGACTTTTGTTAGTTGCAGCCTGGATTACCTCGACTCTCCTCGGAGGTGTCGTGTCGGGCTGTCGGACACATCGCTTGAAAAATTCTCAGACACCTTGATATGGTCAACAAAGTGTCTTGACCGACTTTAGAGACACCGATACGACACTTCGTAATTAAAAGCTTACAAATAAATATAGTAAATATAGTTTATTAATATCCTTTTTTTTTTACATGGGAAAGGACAAATGTATGTCAAAAGTCCAATTTTTCAGTTTTCAATTGCTTGTGAGTAATTTTATAGGGAAATGAAATAGATTAATACACTCCCACCTCTCTCACATCTTTTATATCTTCACCTTTCCCCACATTTCTGTCTCTTCTTTAACCTTTTTCACCTTTTCCTAAGTTATTTCAACTTTTCTCATTCCTTCTAGAGCTCTCTCTTCTCCATTTTCCCCCTCAAATATTCTGATGATGAATCTAATCATCACCGTGCAAAGTGTCTGGGAGTCGTGTCGGACTCAGCAGTATCTCAGGCGTGTCAGGTGTCGTGTCAGGTGTCGTGCCGTATCGACACTCGACACTCCACCTACCTGAGGTGTCGAAGCTTCATAGGTACCACGACCCGATACCACCAGGTCTTTACTCTTTAGTACTAAACTGCATCAAAATTAAGTTATAGAACTCCATATATCCCCACATATACCATATGTTCAAATTGTTCATACCTGGAAAATGGTCCAAAGTCTAAGATGCCAGAGAATGAATATCCACAAAAGAACGATTTAGACTTGTCATCCTTGAAAACAACCCAACTCATTTGGCTTTTCTTCTTCATTCAATTTCGCACGCAACAGCCATATCTTCTGAACATTACTGTCCTAGTAGTGGTAATACCATGAAAATGTCATTTGTGATGGAAAACATAGCTTTGCCTACTTATTTATTGATTTTGAATTCCGTTTCAGTACTCGGGACTGTAGACCTAACAGTTTGATTGGAGACACGGAAGTCATTGTAACACCCTGCTCAACTACACGAACCACATGCTCATTTGCAGTGAATCGTGCTGTCCATACTATGCAAAGTGCAATTCCTACGACACTAGAGATGGAAAAGTTCTTTGCTGCCTTTGAGCTGCACCAGCAAGAACTATTCCTTCAAAGGTATTGTTCTTCCTCATTCTATACAATCGTGCCAAAAAGGTCGGTTGGTGTTAGTGTTGGTAACTTTAGGTTAGCTTCTCCGGTTTTCGATATTCATGCTGTTTAAGTACAATTTTAGCCAAGTTCATATTCCAAATCTTGAGTTGGGGTCATTCATTGACATGTCTGATGATTCTGCATCTCATTTTTTGAAGCGCAGGTACAACTACGACATTGTGAATGACATGCCGCAGCCTGGTTGTTATGAATGGGTGAGAGTGGACAACTGAGAGCAAACAGATCACAACCAAAGGTAGGATTCGAGTTCCCGCCTCACAGCCACATTTGTAGCATATAGAAGAGCCGACTGCATAACAATTAGCCTTGACTCCTCTAGGTAGCTTAGGTTAGTTTAGCAATTAGCACAGTAGATTGATTTTGTATCAACTTGATGACAATAGTTAGCTTCGTTGTTGGTAATGTTCCTGAAATGTAATTTCTGTATTGCTTGTGTTCTTATACTCCTACAAATCACAACGAAACAGGTTCAGCTGTGAATCCTGTGATGGTTCGTTCCCCTTGATCCCCAAGAATTAGGGTGTAAATGAATCACATCACTTTTAACTCGTAACTCCTCAACATGAAGTTTGGATCTGTTTAGCCTTTTGTGTTTAATCTATAGATAACCCGAGGATATGAAGCTTTTAATTCGGCCAAATTCCACAGTATGCGTGTTTGAGCTCATTTACTAGTACCTGACAGAAAATGAGAGACACAGAATACTATGCAAATTGCCACAACAGTGACAAAGTCACAAGAAAATTTCCAGAACTAGTTAGCATGGACAGAAAAGCTGAGGTGAATGACACATTAAACCGTTTTTAAGTGTTCGGAACTTATGGTGAATAGCATTTCAAGCAAATATCAGTATCTTCAAACCATACAGGGTACGAGAAAAAGGCATAGGAAATGAGAAATACCAGAGATGATCAAACACGTTAAGTTGTAAATCCCGTATCCTACTCAACCCCTGTAACGACTGTAGATGTGAAAGTTCTCGGGGGAAGAGACTTCTAAAAATAGTAAATACCATACGTTTGATCATAAATCATTTTGACTATTCAAGGCCTTGACTTATGCGGAAGACTTGGTGTAGAAGCGGATGCCAACAGCTACACCTAATATTAGGAGAGGAACTAGAAACTGAAGGATCCTGATGACGAATTCTGAAGTTTTGTCATGGTTGTATTGTGGCTGCTTTGGTGGTGTGTACTTGACCTTGGTAGGAATAGTAGCGCTGTCAATTTCCCCCACGTACATCTCATCCATCATTGCTCTAGCTGTGCTGCTATGACCAACATCCTCAAAATCATCGGTCGCATCTTTTCCTGCATCATACATTTATTGTTTTACTTATAATTTTTTCCTCCAATAAATACCATAGTTTATCGACAATCTATATAGATATACAATATAAGACAACAATACCCATTGCCTCAATGGCTCTTATAGTCTGTTACCCGACTCTTCATATTCCCTTCCCGTACCCGTGTTCGACTCTCAACACTTGACAGCCGATGCCAGACATGAAAGACATAATGTCTTATTTGCTCCAGATTCATTTGCAGGTAGACCGGGGAGGTCCAACGGAGGTGACAGACCACGACAACTCCGTCATAAAATGAATACCACTATATTAATTTAACGTACAATGAATACCACTATATTAATTTAACGTACAAGAAGCATTGAGAAGTACGATTCTATCTAAATATAAAATGGCCAAGTTCTGTTCATGACTTAAGACGTTCGTTAGTTTGCTCCAAAATGGGACAGTAGCTACTAAGCTTTGTATGTCAGCATTCGCTTGTCTTTGTTAAGTATGAATTGTTGAACTGTGGATAGCAGACTACATTCAAGCAGTAACATCAACATAAACTATAGTGCATTATTGCATTTTCTAGTACCTGTAGCAGACAATAGGACATCATCACCACCGGGATGGTCTTCCAAGAACTTCGTCACATTGTAAACCTGTTCCAAAACATGAACCATTAACACTACAGAAGTGTTTACAAGAGTCCAAGCGGAAATGAAATCCAGAAACAAATAAGCATAAAATGCCAATAACGAAAATGTACATCTGTTAATCTCTAATACCCTAATGGCCTAATGTGGTAGTGGTTAAACGCCTTGAATTTAAGGGGTCTTTAATTCGTTTACCATGGAGCGCAACCTTGATAAAATTCAAGTGGGGGAACCATATCACCCTTCAGCCCCCTACCCACCTCGAGTTCCAGCTAAATTGAACAGTGCAAATTAAAAACATCTCTCAAGTAAAAAAGAACGATCTCATGGTCATGAACAAAAATCACATTACCGCAGCAGACACAAGATCAAACTATGCAGTGCATACTGAGATAAGGATTGAGAGCGAAATTATTAATCCTCGCATATTTATCCTAGTTTCAACTCAGGTTACCGATTCAAATTCGTAATACAAATATGTGATTAGTTCCAAATAGGGCATAATTCAGTATAATTACAATTTAACAACATAACTCAATTCAACACAAGCGACAATGAGATCGAAACACATCTAGGTCCAAACCATGGCGGCTAATACATCTGGCCGAGTAACTGCACCACTTAACCATTCAGTCATGGAATCAAAGAATTCAACTCTGTTGATCATCACACTAATTCAACATGTTTACTTACATAAACAAGATCCATAGTCTAAAGAACAGCAAAAGTACTTAGTACCAAATTAAGGTCTACTAGAGTCCACAAATTAGTACTCCCTCCGTCCTAATCATTCATTTGTTTAGGTAAGGTATAATCAAAGGTAAACAAATGATTGGTACGGAGCGAGTATAGATCAAATCACTACCACTTAAAAGCTAATCTCTTCATCATAATGTTTGCAAAACTATAGATCAGTTCAAATTTCATCTAATCAAATCATCATCCACATTATCACCCAATAGATCAACTAACAAATCAAGTAACAAAATTATGATTCTTTTTGACAAATCATTAACATCAAGTCAAAATCATAACCAATACCAACAAAAGAATACAAAAAGTGGGGACATTTGTACCAAAATTGACTAGAGTACATAAATGTAAAAAAAAGATGTGATCTTTTTAATCAATAAATTAAAAAGCAATAACAAATCATAAATAAAATGAAGAAATGATTAGGAAAGTTAAGACCTTTCCACCAATGACAAGCCAACAATCCTTGTTAGAGTTGTGCTCAGCAACCTCAGCTAAAGTGAAAACCTTAGTCTCCTCACCCATACTTATTATAATAAAATGGACAAAGAACCCAAAATCTCAGTAATTTCAGGGAATTAAGATGTTTGATTAAGAAGATTGGGAAATGTTAGTAGAAAGGAAAGAGCAGATAAAACAAGTAAAAGGGGTTGGTGAGACCAAAAAAAACAATTAAAGAAAAATGTAAAGGTGGATGTGATGAGGGTTGGTGAACCTGTATTTGAAGACTCAGCTTTGATTAGAATAGAATGGCTTACACCAACCACACTCTCTATTCAAACCTGTGGGTGACAAGGTTTCATACCTTTTTTGTTTTATCTTTTCACCTTAAAGTGTAATTCGGATTCGGGTTATATAATTACACAAATACTAGGATTTATTTATTTTTTTAATAGGGTAAGAAAATTATATTGATATCAATCTATCTTATCTTTTTGAACGAGAAAAATAAATTGAATTCATCGACTTTCAAACCACCTCGAAAGAGTTAGACAAGAATGTCCAATATAGGTCATAAAGCCAATAACTTTTTTGGCCTTACGGAAACAATGTTTAATAACCACTTTCTCGAATAAATTAAGGTCTAACCTTACATCTTTGAGAATACTTTAAATTTTCTACGAAATTTGCCAAGTAATACGTATCGAGTTAATAACACATAAATCATCACCTCCAACAATCAGCTTTGAAATTCCTAATTATTTAACTGCTAAAATGTCTTCTTTTAAAGCGAGAGTTTCGGCAACAAGAATGCTATTAAATCCACAATTCTTTGCTCTTAACAAAACAACTTGCCATTTTGATATGTTATACAATAAACTAAAGCAGCTTTATTCTTATCTATTTTCGATCCGCCAAAATTTATATTTAGAAAACCGTTTCTAGTTTTTTCCCACCATAATTTCTTCCTTACTAAAAGTAGTGTTTCTAATGGACTCGTCTTTATCGGGATTGTTGGCATCCTGTCTCTTATACAC
>JAOWBH010161604.1:0-11244 GCA_028566215.1 Silene coronaria
AACTTGACTTCTCCCATAAGTTGCTCCTGATTTCAATATCACTTTGACTGTGTGACATTTAGACACGAACCATGTAAAGATTAAAGTGAAGGATCAATCTAATATTTTCCAGCCAGTTGAAGAATTTGATGAGATACTACCAGATGTTTGTGTTGAGAAAAATTAGACGACTTCAAAAGTATGAGCACTCAAACACGGTGTAAGACGTTGTAGTTGAGAGTTGTGTCTACAGCAAACACAACTACAGTCCCTGAAATAACATACAGATTGCAAACACATAATTTTAGTGGGGAATGGAAAAGGTCATTTGGTTGTTGATGTTATGCAATTTTAAAACACTATAAATTACAGTAGCTATTAATTTGTCATACTTAACTATTGTTGCCTTTCAAATCCCTGGCAATTCTTTTGCTAACCAACTAAAGGAGAAGTTTTCCAAATCTCTCCCATCCCTTTCCATCAAAATTCCCACATAATAAAAAAGCTACGGAGTAATTTTAAATATCCATGACCTTGTTCTCTCTATTACCTTTCATTATCTCTCAACGATCCAAATCTTATTCTAGATCGATCTAATGGTCAAGTGTTTTGATGAGCTGAAAAAGGTATAATGATTTTATTTTGATATATGAGAGAAAATTAAATGTTCCATACTCGTTTTCTATTACCAAGATCAAGGGTCATATTAAGAAAGTTTCATATCAAAGTACAATTAAACAACTCCGTTGAGTTTTGACTACTCTATAGATATAGTATTCCAGCATGTTGAAGACCCCAGAAGTATAAATTTAAAGTTAGCACTTAGTAACAACATTGCTATATTGCACCCTTTCCGAAATTATACAAGTTATACGTAACAATTGAATGTTAGAGAAAATACACTATTTTAGAAAAGAAAAAAAAAATTAAACACAAAAGAGAGATAATCACCTTCAGCTAAACACATGGTGCATTACTCACAAGTCACGACTTCAGCAGAACCAACCTTAGAAATAACAAAAAAAAATACAAATTATAAAAAATATCGATTTCAGTCATCTTTGAAGGGTAGTAAAACTGTAAAATATCGAACTACTAATTAAGGCTTGCAAAAATAAGGACCATATTCAAATCAGATCCTAAATTTACAATAATCAATTTATAATCAAAGCAATCAAATAATAAACTCAAATAAACAGAGCCTTACTGTAGAAAATAGGATGGTAGTATTGATTGGCCATCCACAAAAGGCAACGATTAATATAGACACTCAAAGGGGAGGTGATGTGGTGTAGGTGTAACGTCATATATTAAATAAGTAATTGATTAGTTCAATTAAGAAATAGATTTAAATAAATCATCATGAGGAATATGAAGAGGTGAATCAAGCGTTTAGAAAAAGGAAGGATCACATATGGCATTATTATTATCATTATTATTTTTGTTCAATGTTCATCGAAGATGCGAGATTCACGGATTATGCTTCGTTAGAGAAAGGCTTTGTAAGTTATATTGCCACGTAGACTCTTTTGTTTTGCCTTTTAATAGTATTTATAGATGAGAACAAAAGAATTTTTTCCAGACAAGATTGAAAAAAAAAATTCAATACTACGAAACAAAACCGACAAACTGTACATATCTTTGCATTTAAAATTGTCCGAAACTCGATTCCTATTCATAAAAGTAGCAACTTTAAAAATCGGCTATCAAAAGCTAATTTAAATTAGTGGTCACCATTATACTTTAGCTGTTATTCTCATAAAAGTCCAATCGTGCATAAAAATTGTGTAAAAACCGATCTATTAATTGAAATATTATGCCTCGTTTTTTAAAAAAAAAATTGTGGAAGTCCGCCTTGAACGAGAACTTATGTAATTTTAATCATCGATGCCCTCGGTTTTTCCCTTCACTTGTTATAATTACAAGATAATGAACAAACCCCAAACATCTTGGTCCCATGAAAAATCATTAGCAAACAATATAAGAATAACTCCAAAACAACTAAGTCTAAAAAAATACAATAAAATTTACCAAGTTTCCAGCATACAAGACTAGCTGCAAATTATTGCTATGTGATGTAGTGCTGTAGCATCTTTATCATTGGTATTGGCAATTGAAGGGCTGAGAACTGAGATAATAAATGGACTAAACACTGTGGTAATTTAGATGGTTAGGGAGAGATGACGTGAAACATTTGATATAAACTAATATAAAATGGATGAATAGTGTATTTAATTGTCCCTTAATTGTGTAAATGCATTTGTAGAAAAAAGTTAACGGAAGTTTATACAAGTTAGCGGAAAATGTGACTTGAGGTCCTTATAGCTTGGTTGTGAAACTTCAGGTCCTTTTTGCTACCTTTTGGCATAGTTTAGATCCTTCTAATGTAGTTTACTCTTAGTTAACCCAACGGTTTGCATGGAAATTTGAGATTTTGATACCAACCAAGTTATCAAGAATTCTATTACGGAACCGCTCCAAGCTACCTCATTCCCGCAAAATAAAATGGTTCCGTTTAGTGTGGCCCGCAGGGCCGCATGACCGCACAAGTGAAATATCGGGATCGTCTCACGCTTAAACACTCAAATTCGTGTACGTGACTCAATCCCGAGGGGGCATATTTGTAGACATAAAAATATGTCTCATGTTATTAAAATGGGTCAAAGTCAAAATGTTGACTGATGTGAAAGGTTATTTCTTGAGAAATGGTCCGTGGATTTTAGCCCGAACAAATATATCGTTATCTAGTTCAATTTTCTGAAAAACGAAAGCGAGCCACTTAGTAAAATATGGGACGTAAATGACAAGTCCGAAAGTAATGGTGCCAAGACCAAATTGGACGATGCTTTAGCAGCCCATACTCGCAACTCGCAAAGAAGAAAAATTATTTACGTAGACAAAATCATTGTACGTAAACGTTTGGTTGGCTTTTTCAAAGTGATGACTTGGTCAATAACAACATGGGTTTTGTTTAGACCTGTCAAACGGGTCGATCGGACGGGTTACGGGTTCGGTCACTTCGAATTCGGGTAAAAAACAGGTCGGGTCAACTTCGGGTTTGTGAAATATGGGTTTATATGGGTCGGGTTTATAAGGGTTTCGGGTTAAATACGGGTTTGATTAACGCCTTACAAATATTTATTTTCTTAAATTTAAATTATAAATATATATTTATTCTTAATTTTTATAATTATCTAGCTTAATATATGATATTAGTAAGATGCGCCATTTTTTGCTTATTATATTCAATATTACAACACTATACGAAATATTGGATCGTTCAACAGTTATACGTACACGACGAGCCGTGTCTATATTTTTTTTTTAAAAGAGCCAAAAGGCATTACTTAATTAATGAACTATCAAACAGTGCAGCAGCATTCGCAGAAGGTGGTAGACCATCCTCCCATACAACTTTACCTAGAGAACGCGGAACATAATGTGCTAATTCGTGGGCTACACAATTGTTAATACGCCCTACATGAGACCAAACAATTGAATTAAAATGCGAGCTAAATTTAATAATATCGTCGATAAGTAAATAGAACATGCATCTTCCTTGCTTTCCATCTCGAACAGCTTCAATGACTTGCAGGCAATCGCTTTCCACTTCTATCTTACGCACGCCTCGAGATTTCGCTTCCTCAAGTCCATCCAGAATTGCAACGGCTTCTGCAAAATGAGGCTCCCAATTTTGAACCCGGCCAATAGACATACTCCAAAGCAGATTACCTTCCGTATCACGACAAACCACCCCGTCCCAACACCCTCATCTTCCTTAGCTCCCGCATCAACATTAATCTTCACATAACCCTCCTTCGCAGGAACCCATCCCCCAGCCTCATCATCCCTCTCACTCCGCGACTTCTCCTGCCAATGAACTCCCTTATCCAGCACCGAGTCCCCTACACCCTCAAATAAAACATCCTTGGCCCGTTTCACGACTAAATCTGGCTGCACCTCCACATTATCAAAGGTCACCTTGTTACGGTGCTCCCAGATAGCCCAGCACCCAACCATAAACTTTTCACACTCCTCTTCACTCAATTCCCCCCAACACTCCTCCACTCATTCCTTCACCTCGCACCCGCTGTATTTCGTCACAAGCGCAACCCCCAATCCCCCCCAAACCCAATATGCCACCCTACAATCCCGAAATAAGTGAACACTCGATTCTATGGAAAAATGACAAAAAGGATAGTTAGAAAACTCACCTCCGACGCGAGCGGCGATGTTAGCTCTTGTGGCCAAAGCCTCACTGCACAGTTGCCAGAAGAAGAGCTTCACCCGAGGCCAAACCGATATTTTCCAAAGCCGATTCCAGAGCCATCTCCTCCGAGCCCAATTCGATCCTCCCGTCATATCACCCATATCCCCTGAACTCATTTTATAGGCACTCCGAACCGAGTGAACTCCGAATTTTTCAAGCCCCCCAAACCAAAGATCATTGTGATGATTCGGGCTAATCCGGATATTTAGGACTCGCTCCTTCTCGAAAGGAAAAAAACCTGGTTCAAAACCTCCTCATTCCACCCCCCTCCGTTCGGCAACAATAGATCAGCAACAACGAGATTCTCTTGCCCCTGAATGCGTGGAGAAATAACCCTCCCAGACTGCGTGTTTGGTATCCAAGCCTTCCCTCATACTCTCGTTTCAGTCCCATCACCAATCCGTCGTCTCAATCCCCGCTCCAGCACCTCCCTAGCCTCAAAAATACCGCGCCAAGTGTAGCTAGGATTATGTCCTAGAACAGCATTCATAAAGTCCCCGTTTGGAAAGTACTTAGCCTTCATAAGCCGAACCCAAAGGCCATTGGTACAAGTGACTAAACGCCAAGCCTGCTTCCCCCATAACGCAAGATTAAATTGACGGAAGTCGCAAAACCCCATACCACCCTCACATTTAGGCCGCGCTAGTCTCTTCCAAGCCACCTAATGAATACCCTTCTTGTGTTCCTCATGACCCCACCAAAACCGCGCCACAATCGATCGTAATTCGTCACAAAAATTAGCGGGAATTTTAAACACACTCATCACTAGGGGTGAGCAAAATCGGGTACCCGATACGGTTTTGAAAATCGTATCAGGTATCCGGTTTTTAAAACACATATTTTTTTGTTCCGGATACGATACGGTTTAACCGGGTATACGGTTTTTGGATACCCGGTTAAACCGTATATACGAAATCCAGATACCCGGATACGGTTTCTAAGAATTTCCATTAAATGCGCTTAAAGAAAAGGAGTAATAGGAGAATTGAAATGGAAGTAATGCTCCTGTAACATAGCCCTTCTTGTCTTCTCTTTGGCCAAACAAAAGGCCTGCCAAAGCCAAAGTGTCACTTGCCAAGTTCAACCTTTGAAAATCAAAGAACACAAAATCGACACAGCAATACACCCAAATGCCAAAATACAACAACACACCCGGATACCAAATGGTAAATACTAAATATTACAAGTCTTACAAAACATTAGCTACGAAATATTCAATATAATCAAAGTTCTAATGTCTAATGTGCAAAACAAAAAGAAGCAAGGTTTGGCTAAGTTGGGGGAAATAGGTTTGAATTGAGGATCTTGATTTTGAACTAGGGTTATGTGTGAATGAATTGGGGATCTTGTAACTTGTATGAAGGAAGGTTTGAAACTGAATGGGAAAACAGGAGGAAATAGCCAAATAGGGACATAGGGTTGGACGTGTAAGTGTCTTAAGTTTTAACAAATATGTGTTTTTTTTTTCGAATAAAACTTAAAATCGGGTCAAACCGAGTATACGATTTTTATTTTTTACCGACCCGGATAAGAAACGGTTTTCAAGAATCCGTATCGTATATTCGGAAATCCGTATATTGAGAACCGTATACCGTATCGTATCCGTATTAAAAAACCGTTTCGAAAATTTTTGCTCACCCCTACTCATCACATAGGTAGGGAGCGAATTGGCCACAACCTTTATGAGAATCTCCTTACCAGCCCTAGACAAAATTTTCCCACGCTAGCCTTGTAGCCGATTACAAAGTTTATCTCTAATGATATCAGTGATAACTTTTTTTGATCGGCCAATAACCATCGGAAGACCAAGATACCGATCGTGCGTTTCAACCTCCCTCACCCCCAATCGCATAGCCACATCCGACCGCAGCCTCCTATTAACCCCTCTGCTAAAAGCAACATTAGTCTTTTCTAAGCTCACAAGTTGTCCAGAAGCTGTTTCATAGCGCCTCAAAATATTGTTGATAATATCTGCATCCTGAAGGGTAGCCTTCATAAAGAAGATACTGTCATCCGCGAAAAGGAGGTGTGAAATAACAGGTGCCGTAGGTGAAATCCGAATACCATGGAGAGCATTCGATTCAACCGCTCTTCTTAGCATATTGGATAAAGCTTCAGCACAAAGAAGGAATAAATATGGAGATCCCTCTTTGGGGCCGAAACTCATCTGAGGGTACACCATTAATGAGGACAGAAAAAGACACCGATGAAACACATTCCATCACCCTACGAGACCACGCCATGTTAAAACCCATCACCTCCAAAACCCGTCTGAGGAAAGGCCACTCCACCCTATCATAGGCCTTCGCCATGTCCAATTTGATAGCCATATACCCGTCTCGCTGTCTGTTATTCTTCATAAAGTGGAACAATTCAAATGCTATTAAAATATTATCAGAAATCAAACGCCCAGAAGTAAAGGCACTTTGATTTTCCGAAATAATATCTCCGACAAACAGCTTCAACCGGTTAGCTAGGACTTTAGAAACAAGCTTATACGCCACATTGCAAAGACTTATGGGCCGAAAATCGCGAATATTATCGGGAGCCTTCTTTTTTGGAATTAAAACAATATTCGTCTTATTCAGCCTATCAGGTGTCAATTCGCCCCGTAAAATACCAAGAACCGTACTCATCACACTCGGGCCAATTTCCCGCCAATAAGATTGGTAGAAAAGACCATTCATGCCATCTGGACCTGGATATTTTAAAGGATGCATTTGGTTAAGAGCCTCGACAATTTCCGCTTCACAATAATCAGCTTGTAGGAACCGGTTCATTTGCTCCGTCACTCGCCCTTCCAACCCCGTCAGCGTATCCTCGAAGTCATAAGGTTAATCCGACGAGAAAAGAGTTTTAAAATAATCAGTTGCTACCGTGGAAATAGCGTCAACACCCACTCGAACCCGGCCATCCTCATCAATCAACTTGCCAATAAAATTCTTCCGTTTCCTCTTCCCTGCCCTAGAATGAAAGAATTTCGTATTGCGATCCCCATCCCAAAGGCAAAGAACCCTCGACCGTTGTCTCCAATATTGTTCCTCCTGTTTATAAAGTGTCGCGATCTCAGCAATTAATTTCCTCCTTTTTTGAACCCTAGTCTCGGACCGATCCTCCTCATTCAACTTTGCCAATTGTTTACGCTTATTCTCCATGGCCCTATTAATTTTACCAATACTTATCTTTTTCCACGCTTGAAGTTCTCGAGCACAAGCTGACAACGTATCCACTAAATCCCCATTACCCTTCTCAATACCACGAACCACAACCTCTTCACATCCTGCTTCACCCACCCAAACCTGCTCGAATCGGAACCTACTTCTAGTACGTCCCTCAATCTCACGCCTGTCAAAAACAAGTCGGATTGGAGAATGATCGGACCATTCCCTATTAAGATGAGTAAGTTTAGCATACGGGAACAAATCCAACCATGAATCCGAGGACAGAGCACGGTCCAATCTACTCTGTCTATTAGCATCCCCAGCTTGCCCATTATCAAAAGTAAAGGGGTACCTATCCCACGCCACATCTCTAAGACCGCATTCATCGATAGCCGCCTGGAAATTGTTCATCTGCCATTGTGCACGAGACCCACCCTTCATTTCAGTAGAATACAAAATTTCATTGAAATCACCGATGCAAATCCACGGTAGAGACGACTAACCATGAAGAATTCGGAGCAAGTCCCACGAAAGATACCTATTTGAGGCAGCAGGCCAACCATAGAAACCCGTCACACGCCATTCCTTCTCCCCATCCCGAATATGAAAGTCCATGTGGTGAAGAGATGCTGAAACGAAAGTACAATCGATCTCCTTCCGCCACATAAAAGCAAGACCTCCCGACCGCCCCGCACTATCCACTTCCATACCATTATAACCATCCAACCTCTCCCTAACTCTCCGCATATCTCGATCACAAAGTTTCGTCTCACTAAGAAAGATCATGGCCGGGGCTTCCCTACGTACAAGGGCACGCAGGGCACTAGCCGTGTCGGGGTTGCCCAAGCCCCGACAGTTAAGACTTAGGAGATTCATTGGGCCTGGCGATGTTGAGTTTCCTCAATAACCGCCTCAGGTATAAAGACGCCCCCGTCAAAAGAAAACTTTAGTCGCTTATCACCCCCCCCCCCACTGGTCTCCTCATCCTCCCTATTACGTTTATCTCCACTAATCCTCCCAATCCCCATTCCATCACGGTCACAACCTCCCCCCTTAGCCAATTTTTTCCATTCCCTTTTCCTGTTCCCATCCATGACATTCCTATCCCTTGACTGGCTCTCCACCGCAGAGATGACAGCACCTTCAAGTTCCTTGCCCTTGTCCTCCCCATCCTCAACCGCCATCCCCTCAATCCTCACCGAGCCCACCATCTCTGTTTCCAAGCTGCCATTTAAATTTGCTAAAGCCTCATTATTTCCCTTATCCTTGCTGCTTTCCCTATCACTCAACACCACATTATCTTCTGAATTGGCACCTCCCTGATGAATATTAGCCCTGCCTTTCCGATCATTCGTCACATTCTTGGCATTTAATTTCCATGTTTTTAGATCAATAGCAATGGATTGTAGGCGTTCAATCATAAGTGATATATCTCTCTCAGCCTCCCTCTGCTTTTCAGCTTCAAAAACCCCACTCAGATTCCTTTTTGCCGTGTCTATATTTATATAATAATTATTTAAGTAATTAATAAAGTTGTTTACTCTCATTGAAAACTCTCATTGAAAACTAATCACAAAATTATACAAAATCTCACACTACAAACACAACCTCCCTACAAATCATTTTCTACAAAAATCTCTCATAAGAGAAAAGAAAATACATTCACCTCTCTATAAAAATCTCTCCTAAGAGAAAACTAGAGAAAAAAGAAACAATTATTCTTCAATCCGACCTCAAGCATCATTTGCAGTCATCTTTGAAGAGAAACAAATCCAAATCGTCGACGGAGTACCAAGTCTTCAAATCAAGACCCTCCGATACATTCAAGTGTGGAAATCGAATCAGTAGAACAAATAGTAGATTGTACCCTAAATCTTTAAATTAATAAAATTATTTCTTTGTTGCATTTTTGTGTGTTTTTCTCATCTTATTTGCAGATTTACACAAATTTATTGCTACAAATTCCTACTCCAAAATGACAAAGATGATCATCTTAACAAAAAAAACTAATATAACTTACAAAATTATTATTCTGCTAATATTTTATTTAATAAATTGTTCATTACTCTGTTTCAAGGAAGACTTATTATTAAGCATAACTGACCCACATGAGTCGCAGATTACTCTGCTTAAAATGTTCCGCGTATCTGTTATTCTTCTTGCCATTGTCTTACTGACCCAAGTGTTACGTAACTGCGTTGCTTCTCTTCCTCGTTGTTGGCTTCTTTTATTTGGATTTCTAGACTCATTAGGGAACATACCCCATTAACCAATGTACTTTTACTTCAACATTGATGTCTTTTAAATTGTCCTCTCGGCGAATTTTATTAATTGTCTAGTCGATGGCGGAGTTAGGGTTTAAAGTCAACTAATACGAGATTGAGAGCGGAAGTTGTTGCCATTTTCATTAGAAAATCAGGTGCTTAAATAGATATAAAGTTGCCTAATAATAAGGACTACGTAACAATAAGATTAACGACCAAATCAAAGGCAATCTACGTAACAATAATATTGACCCAATCCCTACGAATATGCATACGATATTATACGATCCTAATACCCCCCTCAAAATGGAGCATGGTGGTCCAGAATGCCCAGCTTGTGGAGAAGGTAATTCACGCTCAAGGCCTTAGTAAAAATGTCAGCAAGTTGCTCGGTAGATGACACATGAGACGTTGTAATTAAGCCTTCCGTAATAGCATCCCGAATAAAGTGACAGTTAATCTCAATGTGCTTGGTGCGTTCATGAAAGACTGGATTCTGAGCAAGATGTAGAGCAGATTGACTGTCACAAAATAAGCGCATAGAACGTGAACACGAAACGTCCAAGCTTGCTAGGAGACCAGTAAACCATTTGATTTCACAAACAACAGATGCCATGGAACGATATTCTGCCTCAGCGGAAAAACGAGAAACAATATGTTGTTTCTTTGTTTTCCATGAGACGGGAGAATCACCCAAAAAGACAAACCACCCCGTGATAGAACGTCGGGTTAGAGGACAAGCAGCCCAGTCGAAATCACACCAGCCGGATATAGTAAAATCATTATCATAACGTAATAAAATACCTTGACCCGGACAACCTTTGAGATAACTAACGACATGTAAGGTAGCCGTCATATGAATCTGACGAGGTTGTTGCATAAACTGAGACAATATGTGAACGGCAAAAGACAAATCCGGGCGGGTCACGGCCAGATAGACCAAGTGACCTACAAAACGTCGATAAACCTCGTCATCATCAAGGAGCGGTCCATTATCAGTATTAAGCTGATGGTGTTGTTCAATTGGGGTAGAAACTGGTTTCGCACCCAACAAGCCACTTTCAGACAAGATATCGAGTGTACACTTACGCTGTTAAGAAAAATACCGACAGCGCTCCAGGCTACCTCAAGACCCAAGAAATATTTCAAAGGACCCAAGTCCTTCATATGAAAACAACTGCTTAAGTAGGAATTAAAAGACGCAACAACATGTGAGTCATTGCGGACATCTACATATACATGGACATGTAAACGCACCTCGTCACGAGAGTAATTAAAGAGAGAATAATCCGAATAAGATTAGCGAAAACCATAGTCACGTAAAGCACCAGCGAGTTTAGCGAACCCGCAATGAGGAGCCTAGCGTAGATTAGGGCTGAGTAAAACCGGGTATCCGACCCGATTTTGCAAACCGGCTCAAGTACCGGTTTCAAAAATCGTGATATTCTTAAACCGGAACCGCACCTCATTAAATTCGGGTAACCGGTTTTTTTGAGTTTTCCAAACCGGATCCGAAAACCGGTTACCGGAATCGGTTTTCAAACCCGGTTTTGAAGGCAACTCTTTTTCC
>JAOWBH010161615.1:0-11243 GCA_028566215.1 Silene coronaria
GTACGAGGACTTGGATCACTCACTTATGGAGGATTCTTACAAGTTCCTTGGCCATAGGAAAAAAAATTGAAAATATTAATTTGAAAGTATATTGCTTGCGTCATCTTTGTGATCGCGAAGAAGTTGAATCTTTAGAGCACTTATTCCGAGATTGCCCATTTGCTTCACGATTCCGGAGGGGTATTCAACTTGGAGTCCGGACTAGACCAAGTCATATGATAAAACATTCAAGTTTGGATTATTAATTAGATCTCTTACCTTTTGAATCTTAGTGATCCCAAGGTCTTGATCATTTCTCTCCTTTGTGCTATATGGACTCTCTGGCGCGCTCGGAATAATGTTGTCTTCGGGGATAACTCTATCTTTTTACTTGGTTCTATTCGTATGTATAAAGAATCCATCTCGATAGTGCTATCAGCAAACAACAACCATTCCAAGTACTTAGTATCTTTACTTGCGCAGGATGATGTGGACTCTTCTTTGGTGAACCTTTGGCTTGGTAATAGTTGTAAGTTCATTGGTATTGATTATAATTGTGTTTAGACTAACACTTTTGTGGATGCTGCATGAAGAGAGGATAATAGTACTGGACTGGGGTGATTCATAAAATTTTCAGATTCCAGTTCGTATTCATGTTTAAAAAATGAGATTCTCTCTCTCTCTCTCTCTCTCTCTCTCTCTCTCTCTCTCTCTCTCTCTCTCTCTCTCTCTCTCCTGATCAAGAGGAAGCTTTTGCTATCTTTGAAGCTCTAAAGTGGGCGTTGAAGGAAAAAACCCTCCACGTTACCATCTTCTTCGATTGTTTGCAGGTGCGCATGCAAATCATGGATAGTTCCAAACACTGTTTAAACACGAGAGTTATCATTGTCGATATCCTGAATTTATGTTCTTTATTTAATTATATTTCTTTATGCTTTATTCCTAAGAAATTTAATAGTATGGCTTATAACCTAGCACAAAGAGCCATCATTATGTAAGTTCTATCTTGCCAATTGTAAAAAAAAAAATCACATGACATGTTATGCGACATCCACACGTTCAACTAGACCGTTCAAACGGACCAAATCAGAATACGTTGGGGCATATGGTCTATGGAGCAGGTTAGAGTTAAGAATACGAGTAAAAAATTAATTTATAATGCCTTTTTTCTATCATTTTGATACAATCTGCAGGAAGTTGCTCTAATTAAATGGAGAAGAGAGAACCTCGAGAAGATTGTATATTTCCATTAACAATTTAGAGAGAATTGAGAGATAGAAATGAAAGGAAAGATTAAGGATTGTATTAAGATTCTTGAATGAATGATGGAATGAATTACAAATGAGGGAGATTAGCTTTTTATATTACAAGTGACAACTAATTTCCAGCTAACTGTCTAACTAATTGACAGCTCATTTCTAACAACTCGTAATCACTTTTGGCGCCAAATTGCAAATTCTGTTATTGTGCATCACATTTTTAAAATTGAAAACATTTGTTTTAAAAAATAAAACATAGAAGAAAGAAATAGACTCAAGTGCCTTTGTTAAAGGTAATAGTTAAAAATCTAATAAGTCATCTTTTCTTAATTCATCCATCTTCTCCCGATTTCCCACTAAAACGACGGCGCATCTTCTTAGCTATTTCAATTGCAACTTGTCCATTGATTTTTAAAGACGACTGCAATGGCGATGAAAACGGCGAATCACAAACTCGGGCTGACTCGGTTGCTGACTCAGTCTAACATTCAATTTTTCAATCGTTACAACCGCAAAAGGTGGATTGAAACCGTGGCATATGAAGAAATTAGAGCTTCGAATTCCGTGCACGAACCCTACGATGCAACCGCTTTCATACTTCATGGACTTTTGGGTTCCGGTAGAAATTGGCAATCTTTTGCTCGCAATCTTGCTTCTTATCTCTCCTCTAATCCTTCTTTAGGTATAATTCTTGCTTCTTTTCTTATTGATTTCTAATTTTATTTTATTTTTGCGAGTTTTTGTTTGGTTATTCTGAGTTTTATGATCGTTTGTTCACCTTCTTTGTTATGCGTATCTAGTTGATGGATATTTAGTGATGCTTTTGTTGAATAGACGCCTGAGTACGTCTTCCGTTCCGTTGAGTTGTATACATTTTATGAAATACCTCTTTACCATTCTGTATAAACGGATGAGGTGATTTTGAAATTATGTGAGTGCAATTTAATGGGTAGGAAGTAATAGTTTTACAATAACTACTCTAGTTGAAAGATACAGTATTACCGTGCATTTCTATGTGACTCAGTGAAAATTCAAGTCATTAACTTAAAACTCAAAAGGAATCCGTAACTCAACGGAATTCGGATTAGTTGAAATAAGAAAAGCTGTTGTGTAGACTTAAATTGGTGTCTCAATGAGGGATTCAGACCTATTTTAGAAAGTAAATAGAATTGACCAAATTTGGTAAACGTTAACCCCCAGTTTCGAATAAGGGGTGATATTGATTTTAAGGATGTGGAATTTGATATCATAGTGGATTAAAGAGGAAGCATGGATTCTTGCTTGATGAAGTGTCTGTAGATTCCAATGAAGCCAAAGTCTTGTTACTTTTTTGGTTCTAGATAGTGATGGAATAAAGCAAGATGACTTACTAAAGTGACCGTGTTTCTGTACACGTTAAAGTGTCACTCGATGCATTTCTCGACACAGTGTTCTTGTTGGTTTATCCGGAAAGAGCCTCTACGTGCTACTAACACAAGGGTAAGACTGGTATTCCCAATCCCCTTCAACTCGCAGCTTTGTAGGAGCTCTTGAGGCCTTGGATTATGTTATTGTTGTTGTTGTTGAAGCATGTATAGATTCATAGATTGTACTCATAACTTTTTATTTGTAATCAAATTGTTGTATATGAAGTTGACGTGATACTGGAATTGATCTGAATATTCTTATGGGTGTTTCACTATTTTGTAGAGCGGAGACTCGTGCTTGTTGACTTGAGGAACCATGGAGCATCGGCTGAGGCGCAGGATCTTCATCCACCGCATAACTTGGAAACTGCTGCAGCAGATTTGGCAAACTTGGTGAAATCCAAGGATTGGGATTGGCCTGATGTGGTTATTGGCCACTCATTGGGTGGTAAGGTTGCTCTGCAATTTGCTCAAAGTGGGGCTGGCATGGATTATGGCGACTCTAACGCTTTGCCAAAACAGGTATATTAACATGTTGGATATCAATTGGCTAGGTTGCTTGTTTGCTCAGTATTGATGATGATTATTATTATCAAAATATTTTCAACAAATGATATTGTAAATGTGCTGATCCATATTTTACTTTCTCTTTGCACCAAAATGATGATATAAATGTTACTCGCATATCTACTGACTGTCTCCACCGGTTTAGCATATCATGCATTTGCTGAAATGAAAATGCTTGATACATTCGAACACGGGTATTCAGTAAAATAATGCATTTTCTTGTGTACTGACATATGGACACAAGAAAAACAAAACATTGATAATTACCGACAAAGATAAGACATTTTCTATAAATTGAAAAAACTTATTTGAAGAACTGTATTGTAAAAACTGTAGTCTGACTACACAAACTAAAATAATAAAGGTTTGGAAACAAATGTATACATATTATAAAGTTCCGAGGTTAATCGGAAACTAATTTATTCAGATTATAAAGGTGTGAGTTTTTATAACCACTTAGTTTTTCTTTATATATACGAGAATTATTTTATTGGGACTAAATTATTTTGGGATTAATAAGGCTCTGATGTTGATGTTGTTGTTGTTGAGAATTATTTTATTGGCTGCAATGAATTTTTCTAATGTGCAGTAAGTCAATTGACAGTCAGTCTAATACTTTCATACTATTTCAATGTGAGACCAACCCATGTAAATAAAAAACCCCATCCATCTACCCACTGACCCTAAATTGAAACAAAATAGGAATCACCCTATTTTATGATGAGACCGTCTTAAATGAAAATTTGTGTATAGTGTGACATATGTGGTTTCCATCTACTGTTTGGATTAAAAAGGAATTGCTTAGTTGATAGAAGCAACTTCTTGTTATTGGTGAACCATTACTTCCATAGCAGTTTTGCAGTTTTCTGTGCGCCCTTCTTCGTTGGTTCTCATTTCAATTTTTCTATCAGTCTATGATAATGTTTGATGTAAGGGTGTCTTGTTTTTTTTATATTCATGGTGCAGAGCAGCTATGGGTATTGGACTCGGTACCTGGGGTTGTGAGTCCTGAAGATAGTAGTGGAGAAGTAGAGCAAGTCTTGGAGACATTACAAAGTCTTCCATGACCAATACCTTCTAGAAAGTGAGGACTTCAAAAAGAATTCTTGTTATGTTCTTGAACTGGCTACCTTGTAGTCACTGCATGAAGATTACTAGCTACGTACCAGTATCCATTTATCCTTTTACGTCAGAGTGTAAAAATTCACTAATGACTTGTTCAATGTTCTAAAAGCTAGCAGAAGCTTGTTAATGGGAAAACAGTTCAACTTCTTACCCACTTTCTGGTCTTTGAAGGAGAGATTGAAAATACTTTCTTCGAGATAAACTTGAAAATTGTCAGAATCATACCTTTATTAGTTTTGTTCTGGGAGAGTCGGGGCTAGGTGTGCTAGCTGCTGGTATTTCAGGTACTTTCAGAGGTCACTGACCTATTTGAGTTGGTTGTGAACAAGAGATGCTATACATGTGTGCTCTTATTGATTGTCTCATCATTAATCTCATTGCCTCTACGCCTGATCATTGTTTTTCTGCTTGTTTGAATGTTTGAGTAAGGACTTCCTTTATTTTGGTAGATATGTTGCGTTATTTGAAAACATGCAATTTGTGTTTTAATTAACACGGGAATTCTTGTCCAGGTGGCTTGTCAACCATATGGTGAAATTGGGGTTTTCAAAGTCATTGTCTGAATGGCTTGGAAGTAACCTCAAGAAGTCTAATGATCACGAAGTATGGGCATTCAATCTCGAAGGTGCAGTTCAGATGTTTAAGTCATACAGGTGCTTACTCCTCATAGCATTCATGTTCATGCTATAGTTTCTGGAAACTGTGTGCCATCCATCCCTTCTCTTCTCTATATACATTCAATATTTGTTTTACTAAATCATTTGCAGGGAGAAAGATTATTGGTCACTCCTAGAGCACCCTCCAAGAGGAACAGAAATCTCGATTGTGCGAGCTGAGAACAGTGACCGATGGGACCCGCATGTCATTCAGAGGCTTGAAATGCTTTCTCGCAAGGAAAGAGATGGATCCGAGGGAAAATTTTCTCTTCATGTTCTACCTAAAGCTGGGCATTGGGTTCATGTGGACAATCCTAAGGGGCTGTTGGAGATCGTTGCTCCAAGAATTGCTTCCCTTGCTTGATGCGGGTACTAGGTTAAAGTTATGGGTATCTTCTGCTACAATTGTTTTTAACATCAAGAGGAAACCTTCTTGTTGGTTTTGAGGTACATGAAATCACAGAGCATTAAAACATCAATTGGAAGCATTGAACATTACGCAAACTGCCAAATAATAGTATGAACGGAGTATTAATAATTACGAGTAGTTACTACTCGTATTACCTTGGATTCGTGTAATTAATTCTTTATTCAGAATTATCTATGTAAACAGAGTACTAATGAATTGCCAATGACAGTAATTACAAACCCACTGCAATTCGGAAACCAGTTTGACTTTAAAAAACCTACCCATAGTCATATTAGGATCATGATTTGCATATTCAGTGAACTATATGTCTCTATATAAATATAATAGCTTCAATTCCTGATACAACTCTACAATTGTCTCCAAGAAATTAATAAGCTGTTTCGTACAAAAATGGACCTGAGCATGCCTGTGGTAAAGAAGCTTTTGCGGTCTGACGTAAGCATCCTGTTTCAGAGGCTACTACTGCCGAGAGATGTAGTCGTGTTCTTTCCCTTCCTAGGACTCGAACAAGAGGGTGGACGACACATTCAGGATGCCATCAAGGTTACCGTCATCTGTGAAGACGAGGAGCTAGTACGTGAATACTATTTGACGTTTCAGGTTTGGAATCCCCAAACGACAAAGCCGATATATGTTCTTAATAAGGCTGGTCCAGGTTCTGCAAAGGGCTTGATTTGAAAGTCGATGATGTTATTACTTTGAATATGTTTCGAAATTCTAGTAACTCCAAACCTTGCATCCTCTTTTCGGTCGATAGAGCTAACATCAATGGTGCTCAAATTTCAGAACATTTAATATGAAGATACAGCGCTATTGGATGTTTAGAAGTTTTGATTACTTAAACGGACTTTTTGTAGTAGCTTCATGTCCTTCGAAAAAAAACTTTCGAGTAGTAATAGCTTTTGGTACAGATATTTACTGTTACTCCGGATATGTCTTAACCTCAGCGCGAATGACACACTCTCATAGACAGGGCCGGCCCTAAGCCTTGTCTGATGGGTCAAGTGACAAGGGCCCAAGTTTATTAGGGGCGAGAGAAGAGGTAAAAAAACATAAAAGCAGTAACTCTGTAGCCAATGCATAAAAGGGAAAGAATGAAAAGTAAAAAAAGAAAATTACGAGTATTACTTTTGTTTCCTATTTTGACTCCTTTCCATATCATTCACTTTCTTTCAAATCAGTTTTTCTTCCAAAATTTAAGGTTTCAAAAAACACTTTCATCTTTCAAAATTAGAAAAAATTGTAAAGTAAAAAAATTAATATAAAAACATTAAATACCGTGTCGCTAAAAGAAATCGGTGTTTTGAGAACAAGTAAAGGACATGTGTGGGCTGCGTAGCTACTGCTCGTCGGCCTCCATCTTGGACGCTCATGGTGTCTGTGTTCTACATCCATTTTTTTTTCAATTTTTGTTAATTTAAATATCGATTGTTGATTTGTATGTGTGCGTCACTTTTTATGATTTCTTATTATTTTTTCACAAATTTCAGAATAAGACAGTCTCGCACAATAAGACGATCCATTTTTTTTTTTAAAGTTATTCGTTTATTGGTGATGAACGAGCTATATTTTTTTATATAATGAGACCGTCTCATAAATAATCTTACGCAGTAATTATAGAAAATTTTTAAGGGGCCCCTTTTTTCTAATTTGCCTAGGGCCTCAAAATGCTTAGGACCGGCCCTGCTCATAGATAAACATTAGTAAAAGCATTTTTTAAAATAATTGTGTTTCTTCTTCATATTGGTATCGGCTATAGAACCATTTGATAAACAAGTAAAATGGTTGACAATTAAATTAATGAATATGTAGTGATGTTGAGTCATTTCAAATATGTACTCGCTCCGTATTTAAATATCTTCCTACAAGCGTTGATTTACGTATTATACATTAATATTATAGGTATACTCGTATTAGATACTTCAATAGTCGACCCACATATTTGTATAAAAAATCTGGTACGAATAGAGGTACAAATATCAAAGCAACCCATTATAGTGGGAGTATCTTTGATACCTAAAAAGAGGCTTCACTTTTCGCGTAATTTTCAGTTCACTAATATGCCCTTCATACTATTCTTATTATCATCACAGTCAAACACTTGTTTTCAATATTATTATTTTTATTATTATTATTATTATTATTATTATATTATATTATTGTTATTAGTAGTATATTGTATTACAACCAGCAGCTTTTTTGTTGTGCCTTTCCATCATCCGACACCTACCTCTTCTTCTCCACTTTTTTGCCATCTAATTTTTCCTCTTCTTCTTGATTGTTACATATTCTTATCATCATATGTTAACCCTTATTATCTACAGTATATTAATTTCTTTTTCGTCTGCACATATCTTCAAGCAAAGGTAATCTATATTGTTCCTCTCTTTTCTGCTGATTTTGATTTGCGTTTTTAATAATCGGCTTTATAAGGTTTTGTTAATTATATCTCCAAGATGCTATTTTCAATTGATTCCTTCTGTGTGGCCAATCTCAAAGTCGCAGGTGCTGATTGAATTTATACAAAAAAAGGGGTTTGGGATTGGATGCGGGTTACAGGATGCAAAATTAGAAGTTTTTTTGTTATAATTTTTGGGTGTAAAGTCTTCACTTTTATTTGCTTTATGAGTATTGAGAGTGACTATGTTTAGTTATTACGGTAATGTCGTCGGATATTGTTTCAATTACTGTTTAGTTCAACTAGAAATATGTGTTTGTTTGCTATGTGTGAATACTGCATTTTTTTTTATTAAGATATGTTTGAAGAGTTTTTAAGGTTTTATAATTGGGTTTTAAAGGTTGGGTCTTTGCTGAGTATTGAGACTGAATATGCTTAAGTATTGCGGTAACATAGTTGACTATATTGTTCAAACTATTGTTTAGTTGAATTGAAAATATGATGTGTTTGTTTTATTTGTGGCTTCTCTTCCAATTCCCAGATTTAATACTTATTTCTTTTACTGTCTGTGTTGCTTCTGTTTTCAGCTTCGACACAGTTGTTTTTGTCGGTCGGAATTCGCTAACTTTTTAATTTTCCAATGTTTTGGGTTTTTCTTTCAGAAATTCACAGTCCCCTGCATCCGTTACTTCAGCCTTTTGTCTTCCTAAATTGCAATTTTATTTGATGCAAGAATATTACAGGTTTGCTTTGCTTTACTAATTTATAAGTGTGTACATTTTATGTTTTTTTACCTTGCATAAATAAAGCTTTGAGAGCATTACTTCTGCACTTCATATATAGCAATTTACGTGTTGTGTAATTAGCTGTTTACTTTTTTTTACTGCGTTTTATCTTTTTTTGCTACGACTGTGTTTTCTACTGCTTTTACAATCCCATTTATCATGTCTGACACAATAGAAACGAAACTTAAAAGAAATGCGAATAAACGAAAATGGTATGCAAATTTACCAGAAGAAAGCAAAATGGAATTACGGAAAAAACAAAGAGATTCATATTATAAAAAAATAATTTAAAAGATAATTCTAAGATAGTAATTAATACAACAACGAACCAAAACTTCACAGCCGACACACATATTCTAAATCAAAACAAAGGAAAAGAGCAAATTTCGTATTTAAGCATTTTCGAAGAAGGGACCACTTCAATGTCTACTCTCATACATGGTGTAGTTTCCATAGTTACTCCTTGCACAAAATCTGCAGACGTTGCTATTTCACTCTTTACTGAACCATTTACTCTTCCCAAAACCTACCAACTGCAAGTATTGTGGCGCTAATTTTTTTTTTCGTGAATCACGAGTCTTTTGCTGCTTAAATGGAAATATGTCTTTAGTTAATAATACTTCGCCCGATGACATTTGTATGCTATTTTTATCTCGAACATCTACTACACTTGAATTTCTTAAATATGTTCGCACCTATAATAACTCCTTTGCTTTTACATCACTTAGTGTTCAATTCGATAAAGAACTATGCAAAAGAAATAAAGGAATTTACACTTTTAATGTTCAGGGACAAGTTTATCATTTTGTGAGCGAACTACTTCCCTTGAACGATAATCCCACATATTTGCAGTTGTATATTTTTGACCAGATCACAAAACTGAAAACCGAATACAAGCAAAGCCTGTAATAACTTCAGAAATTATTAGCCAAATTATCGAAATATTAAAATTAAACCCATACGAGAATTTCTTCAGACGCTTAAAAGATATCCCTAATCTATCGGATCACAAAATAGTTATAAAGACAAAATTTGAATTAGACCAATGCACTCATAACCAACCAACGACCTCTTAAGTAGCAGCAATTTGGGTTGATATTGAAGAACCTGAGCACACAGAACGGGATATTGTTGTTCATTGTCACAGTGGTCATAGCTGTAGAGTACACCACAACTATGGCTGCTATGATCCACTCTAATATCCCTTGCTCTTTCCACATGGAGACATAGGTTGGCACCAAGGTATTCCGTGCTCAGAAAGAGGCCAAAATAGAACACCGTACAATTGTAATGTAGCTATGAATCTAGAAAATTGCAATTCTTCCACATCACTTTTTCGAAAGGAAGTTGCAGGTTTGCATCATCCTCTCTGAATTTATTTTATTTTCGAGTTTTCACACCTATCCCGCACTAAACTGACATATCCCAAAATATTTTGCGTCACAGTCTCCAAAGCTGGAAAAAGAAATCGTAAAGCGGTTTCATGCAGAGAATATTACTGCTACAAATTACAAATAAGAGTAAATACTAAATCCATTTTATTACATTCGGGACGTTTACTGCAACAATATGTTGTTGACATGTACATCAAACTTGAAACTACACGGCTTGACTTCTTTCGACTTAAACAAGACGAAATCAGAGCTAAAGTATATCAAGGCATTGTCGACAGCATAGCTGTGGGTGAATGTAACGCTAATAAAGTTGATCGAAGAATAGTATTACCTTCGTCTTTCATAGGTGGACCAAGAGATGTACGCAAACGTTATGTGGATTCAATGACTTTAGTTCAGCGCTTTGGAAAACCAGATTTATTTTTTACTATGACTTGTAATCCAAATTGGCCTGAAATTTTGCAAGAATTAAGATATAATGACGAGGTCCGAAACCGTCCTGATTTAGTCGCCCGCATCTTTAAGGTAAAATTAGAAGAACTGAAAACAGATTTATTTAAAAGACAAATTTTCGGCCCTGTAGTAGCATATACATATATTGTTGAATTCCAAAAAAGAGGTATTCCTCATGTTCATTTGCTCTTAATTCTCGAACCAACACATAAACTTAATTCTCCTGAAAACTATGACAACTTTGTGTGCGTTGAAATTCCTAATAAAGAAACAAACCCGCACTTATATGCCTCTGTTGTTAAACACATGATGCACGGTCCATGCGGCAAATTGAAACCTGAAAACGTCTGTATGTCCAACGACAGTAAATGTAAGAATAAATATCCAAAATCATTTTGTTCAACAACTACGGACGGAAAAAATTCATATCATATATACAGACGACGAAATGATGGCAGAGAAGAAACAGTAAGATGTTGTGTATTAGATAATAGATGGGTTATACCTTATATTCCGTATTTGCTTGCTAAATTTGACTGCCATATTAATGTCGAGATTTGCTCCACTATTAAAGCAGTGAAGTACTTATATAAATATATATATACATGATCGTGTTGCTTTCAATGTCTCATCGAACGACCCAACAGCTGATATCGATGAAATTTCCCAATTCCAATCAGGTCAATGGATATCTCCGCCTGAAGCTATGTGGAAAATATATAAATTCCCTCTAAATGAAATTTACCCATCTGTACAAAGCTTACAATTACATTTAGAAAATCAACAACTTG
>JAOWBH010161626.1:0-11243 GCA_028566215.1 Silene coronaria
GTGCCCGTGCCGTGCCGTCGTTGGGCCGTGCCGGGCTCGTGCCGCCCACCAAGGCACGGCCCGGATTGCCGTCTCTATTTGGGACTACAAAAATTAGAAAACGGACAACTTTGTATCTTAAAAATATTTTTTATATATGTTTTTTCTTTAAAAAAAAAATTAATATTGGGTGGTGGATGGATGACGGGTGAGATTTCTTCATCCAATCCGCCATCCATCCGTCATTCGTTCCATCCGTCATCCATCCATCATCCATTTAAATCGGGTTTTCATCCATCTTTTAGAATCGGGTGGATCGGATTTTGGTCGAGTGCGGGTGAAATTGACATCCTAATAGAGATCTGTCCCATTTTTATGTATCATCTTGTGACACATTCCCTTAAAATCTTGACACATCACATTTGATATAATAATGGAAATATTATTATCATTAAAAAAATAACGAAGATGATACACGCTTTAATAACCCAGAAAACCAAAATATAAACGTACTCGTACCATTTCGGAGAATATTTAATAATTAAGCGTTGATTCAAATAATTCAAAGACACACAAAGTCGCACAAAGTAGCTACTACTCTACTATATGATCTCACAATTGCCATGTGCCATGCCTCTCCTTCCTCTCTCCTCTCTCCGACAATTAACGAATGGGAGGAGCAGAGAATCAATCGCCACCGTCTCCGCCGCCACCGGAATCTTCTTCCGCAACTCCGGCGAGTTTGCTGTTGTTTTTTCACAAGGCATTTCGGCAGGAATTATCGGAGTTGAGGCGCGTGGTTATGGAAGAAGCTAGTGGCGCGTGTGATTCACGGGCGTTGAATTTAGTGGAGCTTAAAGCTAGGGTTGAGTTCTTTAGGAATGTGTATAAGTATCATTGTGCTGCTGAAGCTCAGGTAGTATGTATACTCTCTCTTGTGTTCCTAATTTACGTTCCGTTCTGTTGAATTGTATACGTTTTTCAAAATATGCGAGCTAATTATAGTACACTTTGTAATGTCTTCTGTTGTTAATTGTCGATTACGAATAGTTAGTTTGTTGAGCTTGTAATGTCTTTGATGATTGTCAATTACGTTCTCTGTGCCGGTGTCTCAGTGAATTCTTTACGTTTTCTTTTTAAGGTGTATTTCAAAAGTACAAGAGTAAGGATAACTTTGTACATTTGTTATATAACGTAATCTTTGTGCAAAAAGCAAACGTAAAGAACTCAATGGGCTGGAGGGAGTAGCTAGTTGATTTAGATTGTAATGTATTGATGATTGTCATTTATTTAGTTTGTTGAGCTTGTAATGTATATATGGTGATTGTCAATTACTCCCTCCGTTTTTTTATATATGTTAGTTTTAACATTTGAGAGGCTCGCTAGTCCTTCTATATTCAATCTCTCTCACAATATACGAGTAAATATTATGAAATGTATAATATGAAAAGTATTTTAGTAAAGGACTTATTGGTTAATTTTATAGTTTTTGGACTAATATATTTTTAGAGAATGCTACTGGCCTTCTTTTCTAGCATCGTCTTATAATTATAGCTGTTTTCCTTGCACAAATATCGAAGAAGTGGGTAATTTGAACGTTATCTCAATCGTCTATCAGAGGAGAAGGTATAAAGTATTATCCATATATTTTATAAAATTTAAATTCAAAGAATCAGTTCGAAAACGAAAATGTCATATATAAAAAACGGAGGGAGTATTTAGTATGTTGAGATGGTAATTACTCGATGATTGTTAATACGAGTATTTAGTTCTGTTAGCTTGTAATGTCTTTGATGATAGTCCAATAGCTAGTTGGTAGCCTGGTGAGGTCAATACGTAAAGTTTTTGATAGATGTCAGCTAGTTTAACGAGTAGCTGGTAAAGCCTTAGATATTTGCTAGTGATCTTAGCTGCTAAGGTGTTTGATGGACGTTGATTTGGTAGTTAGTTGCGTTTTTGAGCAAGGAAGTGATTGAGCTAATGTCGCAGTTGGACTATTCCCATTAATTGGCTCCATGTGGCATTATTTTTATCACCTAATTTCGTATTAAGTTGCGATCATAGTTTTGACCAATAACTGGTAAGGTCTTTGCATAGTGTGCATAGTTTCTTCAAAGCATATCGTCCTATTGCATTTTATAGATGATTAATGCTATTATGATTTCAACCAGGTTTTATTTCTGGCCTTGGATGCACGCGTGGGGAACATTACCTGTACATACTATCTCCAACACTATAGCACAGATTCTATGTTTCAATCTGTGCTCTCATGTTTAGATAGACTAGGATGGGCAACACATGACCTCCAGGAACTTGTAACTAGTATTGGTACTCTTCGAGACTCAATATGTCAGCATATGGTTAAAGAAGAAAAACAGGTGAGTAATTTGGTATTGTTGTGTTTTGGATGAGTAAGTCACTTCTGTTTTTACTTATAGGTCACTGATAAGGATTGTTGGGGGGAGTTTGCCTGAATAGAATCCATGTTGCCTCACTGTAAGCAGGAACACCGTCGATGTCAGTATATCGTTAATAATATGTTATTGTAAGAGATGTCAAATCATTAAGCAGAGGTAGTAAACCAGAGATGCATAAACAAACATTAAAACTCTAATCTAACACCCTGTTTGACTGGAAACCCTGGAGTTATTTGTAGGGAAAGGCGGAGTAGGGAGAGCGAATCATGCAATGTTTATTTTTTGCATATAGAATTGGATTGGTGGGAAATGAAGGGAACCATTTTTCCTCCTACAAGGCAAATCAAGTTCTTACAACATATGAAAGATCTCGTTGCTTCACTTCCCCTCCCTCCCCAGTCCCCTTCAACCCCCCTCCATCCCCATCCTCGCCATTCCATTATTATAATAATGAAGCCTTGAGGACTAATCCATTCAACACAATAAACCATAAACAAACTATGTGAAGAGAATTGGTTTTTATCCAGGAATGAAGGTGTTGCTTCTTATAATCAAGTTGGAGACTTGATCCTTCATTTTCATTGATCTGTTGCTCAAACTGAATCACGCCTATTAGTTCATGTTATCATTTCTGGCAGGTTTTCCCGCTATTGAAAAGCTATTTCTCAAGTGAAGAGCAGGTTTCACTAGTTTGGCAATTCACGTGTAGCTTCCCTGTGAAGGTTTTGGAGGATGTTTTCCCATGGTTGGCCAGTTTACTTCCTCCAGAGGAACAACTGGATCTGAAGGATTGCATAAGTAACATCCTTGCACAAGATAAATCAGCCTTGCTCGAGGTACCTTTCTCGCATATTTGTGCCCTTACCCTTTGTGTCCAACTTTCTAATCTTATCGACTGTTTCTGCCGAAGACCGTGATGTTCTGGATCGATAAGGCGAATACAAATTCCCAAGAAAATTGCGATAACAGAATATTGGAATGCTCTCAAGATCAACATAACCTGAGAGATGTGTCTACACTTTGCTTGCTTAAGAACAGCCCATTTAAATGTTTACTGCTATGGCAAGCTGCCATAAAGTCTGACTTGGAAGAAATCTTGAAGAAGCTGGGTCAAGCAAGAGTACAAAAACTGCCAAGCTTATCGTCAGTTATTCTTAAGATTAAGTTCTTAAATGAGGTGCTGATTTTTCATAGGTAAATCTCTTTGCATTACACTGTCATCAATTTCAGAATCATAGGAACTCTTATTCTATGTGTTCATATAATCATTTGTCTTCGTCTCTCTCACTCTGATTAAGCTTAGTTTTTTTCCTCAGTGACATATTGGAAAATGTATTGTGTCTTTTGGTGAAAGAATCCTCTTCACATCAGACAGCACCCCTGTACACATCAGTTCCTCTCAAAAATGAAGTTGTAGGACTTCAAAATATTCTATATGATGCTAATAAGATCCATGAACCCACTTTTTTGGAAAGTCTATGTAGTCAAATGGAAAGTCTAGTGTTGCTGATTACTGAACACTTATCTTTTCAAGAAACAGAGGTACGAAAATTGTTGGTTGTCTTCTTTCTTTAGCTAGCTTCCCACTGAATGATATGTGAATTGTTGTCGCTATATATAAGAAATTTAAAATTCCATATAAATAATAATTTAAATCTTATTTTTGAATAGAAAAAACTCTGTTCAAACTCTTTTTGAAATTTAATCTCTGTAGAATAAGTTGGTTTTCATAAGCCGATTAAAGTTCGAGGTGCAGATTCCTTCAAGGAACCACATCCAAAGCACCAATATGTAAATTTTACTATTTTATCATCGTGATCTCACTGCTTTAAGTTTTTGATCAGATTTTCCCCCTCATCAGCGAGAAATATACTCAGCTGGAGTTACTAAGCAAGAGCTTGCATAAACTACCCCTTGGGCTTCTAAAGTGTGTGGTTATGTGGTTTTCATCTCACCTTCCAAAAGACGAGTTGAAGTTTATTCTCCATGGTATTGGGCAATCTTGCCTCCTCGATAAACCCTTTGCGTCGCTTTTGCATGAATGGGTCCATGCTGGTTATTCTGGCAAATCTAGTACTGAGAACTTGGAGGAGATTTTCAGTCGAAGGGCGCCCTTCATGTCTGAGCTCATTAGGGATGATAACGACCCTAGTAAGAACATAAAGCAGGAAAGCCTTAGTTCTGCTTGTTGCTCCAGAACCCCTTTTCTCCAGTCTGTCAGTAGCTCCAGTGGTCCTCCTACTGAAGCCGTTTCTTGTAACATCCTTGAGCCAAGGCCGATGGACCACATTTATTATTTTCACAAAGCCATAAAGAAGGACCTTGAGTCCTTGGTCCTTGATGCAGCTAAGCTATCCAAGGATTCAAAGCTTCTTTTGGAGTTCACTCAGCACTTCTGTTCTGTAAGATCTTTGTATGAACTTCACAGTGAAACTGAGGATAAGATAGCATTTCCAGCTTTGGAGGCAAATCTAAATGCTCGCAATATTACACAATCTTACTCTATAGATCATGAAATGGAGGCACAACACTTTGAGAGAGTATCAGGAATCATAGATAAAATGTCTGGAGTGTATGTCACAGTTTCTTGGGCAGAGTATTGCCGTCTTTGTTTAGAGCTGGAAGATAGCTGCAAATCACTAAAGAAGATTTTGGAAGATCACATTCTTCGTGAGGAGACTGAACTCTGGCCCTTGTTTCGAGAGTACTTCTCAATAGAGGAACAAGAAACAATATTGGGATACATGCTTGGAAGAACAAGGGCAGAGATTCTACAAAAAATGATAGTATGGCTTATGGCCCACTTATCATTGGACGAGCAACAAACTATGATGAACTACTGGCATAGGGCCACATATTTCACAAAGTTCAACGAATGGCTAGGAGAGTGGTGGGAAAATGTTAACAAATACGACTTTGGTGAGGCAGAGGAGACAACTGATGAATATCAATCCATAGATGTTTCTCGGGATTTGAACCAAGATATCAATGTGGTATTACGTAATAATGATTACAACGCAGCTAAAAGGGCCAAGAAAATGGAAGGTCCTCATGTGGTTAAGCACAGACACGAGTCTTTTGAATATGTTGATGTTCAACGGAACCAACTTTCAAAACCAGCTTTGGAGGTGCACGACGAACACTTGGTTGCTAGTCAGCTTGATCAGCAAGCAAAACCGCATCTTGATTCTGATGATGTGATTACAACCGAGTCCGGGAAACTTCATGGTCAGTTTCCGTCATATCGGGACATTGAGGCTTCTGTATTTGGTTGCAAACATTACAAACAAAACTGTAAGCTTGTTGCAAGCTGTTGCAACCGGATTTTAACTTGCAGACGGTGCCATGACGAAGAGATTTACCATGACGATGACATTTATGATCATGTGATGGACAGGTATAGTACGATTTTCTTACTTTTACTTGTTGAAAGCAGGTACAAACTTCGGCTGCTACGCCACATTGCGTCCTAGTAACCAAGGTTTTGACGGTTACTATGGCCGCATTTACGGCGAATGAATGCTATCAGGCTACAAGCCTACAACGACCACTCCTGAAATCAAGTTTCAATTGGAGATTTAATACCATGGTTGAAAGTTCTATATCTTAAGGAGTGAACCCATGTACAGGAAATCCACCACTCAAATGATGTGCATGAGATGCTTAGAAATTCAGCCAATTGGGCGTGCCTGCTCAACCCCTTCCTGCAATGAGTATTCTATGGCAAGATACTATTGCAAAATTTGCAAATTGTTCGATGACGAAAGGTACAATTTATGTTATCTGATTTCATTAGTCGCTATTATCTATAAGTGATGTAGTACTTTGGTTCTTGAATTGCGATCATATGGATTAAATAGCTAATAGCAATTCAAGAATCAAAGTATTCATTGCAGGAAGGGGTTGAGCACCCGGTAGTACATACATCATATGGATTTCATTAGTCGCTCAACCCCGGTGGTTGATGTTTTGTTTGGCTCAAGTACTAGCTTCAGATACAGTAGTTTTCCATTTATCTTGTTTTGTATGAAATAAGTCCTATAGTCTTTAAGCTGGTAGTCAAAACCATGCCTAAATTTTTTGTGTAGTTGACAACATCTTCATTTGACAGGGAGATATACCATTGCCCCTATTGTAACTTGTGTCGTGTTGGTAAAGGGCTTGGGATTGATTACTATCACTGCATGAAATGCAATGCTTGCATGTCACGATTTCGTCCATTGCATGTATGCATTGAAAAGTCCATAGAAGACAAGTGTTCCATATGCCAAGAAGAAATGTTTACGTCAACCAATCCACTCAAGTCCTTACCATGTGGTCATGCGATGCATTCAACATGCTTTGAGGTTGGACCTCCACTGGTTTGATCTTATCGGAGTGATTTCATGAGCTACTCTTTAACTATTGTGTTTGATTGTCAGGATTACATTTGGACCGGGTATACATGTCCAATTTGCAGCAAATCACTTGGGGACATGCAGGTCAGTTACTAAGAATGCTTTCATATATCACTGAATTTTGATCTTCAATGGCATTTTTATCTAGCAGTCTAGCCTCAACCATAAATCTTCGTGTCAGTTTATATGGAGCACTATCATAGTCCCTCTTTTCCCTAGGCTGATGAGGTTTCTTCAGCTGCTATATCGAACATTATACTATTAGATTCGTATGCATCGCAGCATGTGTACTCAAGATGTGTCCTCAAGATTTCTGTTTGTTCTCTTTCTGTAAAAACTAGTAATTGACGAGAACGCCGGTCTTTTGCCTAACAGCTCTGCTTGGATTGAGATTCTGAGAAATCATGATTCAAGGGCTAGCCTTAATAAGTAGGACTATAAGATCTAGTTCTTATATCCCGCTCATTTCTGTACTTATTTAGAAATGTAAATGTATGTGTTTCCTAGTTTCTTTGTATGTATATGCTTTATAGACTTGGAAAGAAAAATTCAAGAATGTCCATGCAGTTAATGCCTTGTAGTTGTACGGTTTCATACGCTTGCAAAAACGTTTCCCAGTGCTCCAAAGGCTGCTTGGTCCTCTCCATGGAGAGGTAAAGGCTGGATGTGCGCAATCTTGTCTGTGCTACTTCACAATATAGGAAGAGCTATAGACAGAGTAGGTAGTCACATAACTCACATTCCAAAGCGAAGGAATAGTGAGTTGTTGGTATTCAAATCATCTATTGGTCAGACATTTCTTAAAAAAACCATAAACCTCAAGAAAATTGGCACCTGTAATATGTCCTACCTTTCATATCCAACTTGCACGCCCATTATGTTTGATGACTTCTCGTGAAAAATGTGACCTCTTGAACATAGTCATGAAAACTCCTTAGTCTGATACTGAAATGCTGCAAGAGACAACAAATCAGTGACTATGAAGTTCTTAACTAGGATACGATGAGCAGAAACTTGTCGAAGAGCTATCATTATTGTTCTTATTTGTAGTTTTTCATTTCACTCCTGATAAAATAATGTTGTTCAACAGGTTTATACCAAAATGTTGGATGCTTATATGGCTAAAGAGAAAATTCCTGAGGAGTACGCAGGCAAAACGCAGGTTAGTTTGCTAACCTTGGAAAGTAACGTCAAATTGGCAATCTGTGGCATCACTAACAGGACTTGTAACACTCAGGCCATATTGTGCAATGACTGTGAGAAGAAAGGAACCGCTCCCTTCCATTGGGCGCATCACAAGTGCTCATACTGTGGCTCTTACAACACCAGATGTGTATAACTCAGCCTGCTTGGTCTAAAGGTGAAAAGCTGATAAATGGAATACAATCCTACCAACTTGATAAAGGAACCGCTGCCTTCCACGGGGCTTGCTGGTAGGTGAGGACTCTGAGAAGGGCCGAGGCGACAAAAGCGCAAGACCACTTGGTATTTTTACCCTACCAACTTGCCTCATATTTAGTGATTACTGATTACAGAGCGGAGTGAGACGTGTTTTAACCAAATTTTGACGACTGCAGTCGATCATGCTACTTTGAACATAAATAAGGCATGATTCAAGTGCTCCTCTATATGAGTATGTGACCATCTCTGTGGGACATCAAATATTAGCAGGAGTGCATGACTATTGTATCAGCTTTAGATGATAACATCACAAGTAATTCATATGTGCATCATTTGATAGAACATATGCCTTTGGCTTTTCTTTTTTTCTAGTTCTTTATTCTAGTTTAAGTCATCTGAATGTCTAAATCAGAGGTGAAAACATATTTAAGTAATACGGAAATTATTTTGTATTCCCGTACTGTTTATTTATATCTATAACTATTTTGTTTTAATGTCCATGAATGTATTTGCTCCTTGAGGGTTCAAATGGAGGAAACAAACAGGCTCAATTTTAATGGTTTCAGAACATGGGGAAGATTCAGGTAAAGGAGACAACAAAACTGATTTTTTCTTTATTGCTAATGAATATTGTGTAACATAACAAACAAGTTTAAAAATGAATGTAAAAAACAACAAAAATTACATGAACTAGCAGAGAAGGCTTCAAAATTTTCTCAAAATCTATTCAAAAAAGGGGAAAAAAGGGAAAGACCATGGAACTAAACTTATGCTGTTTGATATCTGTACCATTAGTTGACACTAGTAAGGCTGAAGCATGCAGCAGCATTCTTCAGTTCATTCTCTGCAACTTGTTCGTGGCATTGTGTTGTATCCAGTTCATCATATTCAAGGCTGCAAATGAATGTTAACATTGGATTAATTACAAATACTGAATAATACAGAGTATGATGTAGGATAATTTGATTTACTACCGAACTGTGGATGTACTCCGTATCAATTTTATACAACTTTGACTCGTTTGCATGTAACTGTCAGTGTGTGTCTGTGAAAACCTTTCATGTTTTTGGCATTCAATGAAGTGAAGTGTCATGACGTGCCGTAATATCAGAATGTTGGATGCGCGGCACACAGCACAAGTGAAGTGTCGAAACAGTACAGGATTGGTTCCTACTCCTACAAACATGAAATAAAGATTAATGCAGTGAACTGTCGCAGGTACCTTGTAATATATGATTGTCTGTCATCAATTGTATCAAAATAATGGCCCATGTCATCATATTTATGAAACTCTTCTTGTTGATGCCCTGGCTCCTGTGAGGTGATCAGCTGTGACTGTATAGGCATGAGTCGGTCATTCTCACCGTTATTTTTATCATTGTTTCCCGGGTTTTGGATCCACATCGAATTCAGCAGTACTTTAGTATCAAGATAATTGGAATTGTAAGGACTATTACTGCCTGAAAATGAATAATCCTGGGTGACTGGAATCCCAGTATCAGGGTTATGTTGCTCGGAAACTGTTGCATTCTGAAGACAGAAAGAGGGCTCTTCTTCTTTAGGTGAGGGTCCGACTGCCATCCCTAACTGTAACTGTGAGGCGGTTTCAATGTCAGGAATCATAGGAACGTCAGACGGAATATGTTGTTGATCTTGCTGTTGCCGGTACATGGCAAGCATGGCATGAACAGCATAAAGTTCTTCCTCGAATTTCCGAATTTCATTTTGTAATCTATGAATCACCCCGAGAGAACCCGTCACAGGGAACCTGTCCCGGACATTGGCCTCATAGATGATGGAGCTCATCGCCTCAGTTTGATGACTCGGGTGAAGGGCTGCTAAAAGTTTCTGGATTTTCTTGACGCCGAAAAGTTTATGAACATTTTGGAACATCTCAGGCTGGTCAGGAGGAAAGTAAGGTGCCAGAGGACACTCAGGTGTGCATTTCCTCCTTTGGTATTTGCAGGCAGCACACGCTTGGCTAGTCCCGCCTTTAAGGGTCATCTCCGGGAAGAACCCGTAGGCCCTATGTTACTTCGACACTTCAGTTTCACCAAGTGTCGCGTGTCGTGTCGACACGACACGGGATAGTATGATTTGATGTGATGCTAAGATTAATGAAATGTAAGATGCAGAAAAGGTGCAGTTGTCATCGGAGTGTGGTTGGAGTAATAATAGACGGTATAATAATAAGAAGAAGAAGAATAAGGAGATTAAAAAGGTGAGAAGCGGAGATTAGATTAAAAAAGGATGCTGTAATTTTACAAAGTATGTTTATTTTTTGTGTAACTGAAAAGGTTGAACTTAGGTTAAACTCTACTATTATTTAGGAGACTTTAAAACTGCTTTTAAAAAGTCAGCAACTCATTATTTTTAAAAAATTGTCCACTGTTTAAAATTAGTGTTTCTACTCTAACTGTTCACTAGAGTTTTTAAAACTCTACTATTTTATATGATGAGACGATTTTATATAACATCAATATTATGATTGCGAGACCTCTCGTGTAATTTTTTTTTTATTCCGTGTCTTTCTCTTTGTTTTCATTGTGTTTATTACGTCTTATCGTCTCTTATAATATGGGACGGTCTTTTGGAATCGTAATCTGTCATTCTTTTGCTTCGCTTTCTCCTAATCTCCAACTTTCTAGAATTTCTATTTTTAATTGTTTCTATTATGTCTTATGTAGTTACATTATTTATCGAATACATGATATTGTGCGAGTTTTAATTTTTTTTGTTCATCATATGTTAAAGCGTTAAAGAAAGAATGGAGATACACATAAATGATTAACATAGGAAACATTTTTAACTAAACTTTAGGCTGATTTAAATAAATATAGTTACAACTCAACCTGGCTTAGAATTAATGTCATCTAACAATCGGAGTGCAAGCAAGTCACGATAAAAACATCACTAAAACTTGGAAAAGACGGTCTCTCAATAAGCTTATTGATAGACCAATATTTCGTACTCATTTATTTGTTTTTCGTGACCCTATTGTTAATGATGGTACATACAATTTAGAATTCATTCAAAATTCAAAATAGAC
>JAOWBH010161636.1:0-11243 GCA_028566215.1 Silene coronaria
AATAATGGGTGTACCTATTATTAAAGGGGTCTTCATAAGGGTACATGTAAGAGGGTGGCGCCGAGATTGGACGCCACCGGGTGGCGCTAACTCATTTTCCTATAATAAGGTGGTACAAGAAAATATGTTGTACGTTAAGCTATCGAAATTCCATGGTGAAAATTAAAAATTCCAAAGCAATAATAAGCTCTTTTTTTTTTTTTTTTTTTTTTTTTTCCTTCGTGTTAGTAAAGTTTTAACATATTTTTTGTAATAGAAATACAAAATGATGATTTTGCGCGAAACAAAGAACATGAGTTTTTCCCCACAACCAAATAACAAAACTTAGGTAATTTATCAAACTTAAAACATAGTCTCAAGTTCGAATCTCTGCTCAAATGCCTCCTGAATCGTGCGAGTCCACTATATAGAGAAGAGAAAAATGCAGACTGCAGAGATGACGGATTTGTCAACAAAGGGTTTCACATTCGAGTCTCAAACTTCAAACTCCTTACAAGAAAACACACACTTGACAATTCAGTTGAACAGAGCAACAAACAAGCAATGTCGGATAATTTTTCTTGTCACGACTTCAATAACAAGAGTACAGATGATTAAACTATGTACGCGAATTATAAGGCAATTAAGCCTGCGCTGTTATAAAGCTTTCCCAGCATGGAAACATGTACCGGATTTGTTTGGCTAAAAATAGGTCCCTTCTGGAGGTTGAACAAGTTTACGGTTGTGAGGGGCAGCCATTTCTTTCCTGAGCTGGGTTAGAATATCTTCCATTGTGTACTCTCTTTGCCAATTTGCAAGCATTCCGAACTTCTTAGGGTCAACCTGTCAACCCGAGGTGCAAAAACACAAATCATCAGGCCACAGATGGCTAACCATTAATGCTCAAAGGAGAAATCTGATTTGAGTTAAAGGACTCGGACACACTACCGAACCAGGTCACAATTAACAGAGAAACATCTACTGCTTCTAAGATTTCAGGTTAGAACTAGTGGAGACTTTTTATAGTGGTCTTCCCAATACTGACTTTATGAAGCGACATTATGGTGTCTCACACGCAATTAATAAAGGTTCGTTGAAAGGTAATTAGCGGGAAAATGGAAGGGTCTCACAAATATTAGTGTGTGAGAGCCGTGTGATGGATTTATCAAAATTTCTTACAGGTCCTTTTTTAACTGTTGAACTACTCCATATTAGTGCACAAAACTTTGCATATTCATATTTCCTAGGACAAATAATGGGAAAAATACACAAGGGAAGAAAAAATTAGCTTTCGGCTCCCCTAGACCTCAATACCACCTTCATGGATCCATCCGGCAATGACGGGGCCGTCTTTTTACGAATTTCTGAAGGAACTCAACTGATCACACTAGATATAAACCTGTGTATTGATGTGGGGTTTAGAAGGGAGGGAGGGGGACGATTTGTTTGGTTAGAAATATGGATGGGGAATTCAGACAAAATGAAAGCTTGTCGCCTAAATGCTAGGTTGCTATAAAACCAGCTTATTTAGTCGGCCTCAAAAACGTTGACTGCCAAAATGAGAGACAAACAGAATTGCCTGCAAGAAAAATATAAACCCGCACTACTCTGTCCCAACACCAAGATTCTAATAACATAAAATATCACTGTCAACAAAAAGCCTATAACCTTAATGTTCGGAAACAACTTAACAGTTAACAGAACAGGACAGAACAGAACATATCAGCATATTTGATAGGCATAACCAAATAAACATTACCACTCCAGTCTCAGGATTCACACAGGTCATATTGACTCGAGTGTGGAAGCGAACACTAGGCGGTTTCTCTGGGTAATCTTTGTCACAGAAGAGCTTCAATTGATAAATGCGGCCTTCATGTACACTCTGTAAAACACCAGGTTAAACCATGAGATAAAAAACAAACCAAAATAAGCATGCAGTACACTCAGAGATGCTCCATGCTGTCACTAGTAGCAAAACCCAATAAATTCCTTAACAGGGTACTCTCTAGTCTCCATTTCTTTGTTATCTTCGACACAGTTTAAGAAATGCCGCAAAAACATTGTGGTACAATAATATTGTTTTTACTTCTCTTTCCTAATCCTACTTGGATGGTGACATGGTCGATGGGTTGTCTCCCAACAACGCAATTGGTAGACATCAAATGAACATCTCAAAAAGGAACTTGGAATATAAAGAAACTGAGGGACTATAATAAATACGGAGTATGTATTAACACGTATCCTAGCCCATATAAAGAACGATGGATAGGACACACAACTAGGCAGAAAACGTAAATCTCTTAATGCAAGGAGATAATATAGAAATAGTCAAACTAACTGCAGCATAACATAACACTTATAATTGCCGCTTTTCTGATGTCTTCACGGGAAATGAAGTGAAAAGAAATAGAAGACCAACATAAAAAAACAATATGAAGCTATTAGGGAAGAACGAAAAACACCAAGTTTTCTTGACAATGAAAGGCTTTTACAAAAGAAAATAAAAACACTCTAGATTCCTCAATGATGATAAGCAGACTTTAGAAGAGAATTAAAATTAGAAGATCCACATCACTCATAGATACAACGTTAATTCCATTGGCACCCAGCAGAAATGCTTTACATACTATGAGCCTGTGAAACTCTTACTTCTATTTCCGGTATTACTAATCAACTTACAACATCTCGTGTAAACTAATACTCCGTAGTACATAAGAGTGACCTACTCACACAACAAAGCATCAAAAGAATTAGTACAGACAACTCACATTGTGAGGGCCGATAATGGTACCAGTCCAAGAACGCATGTAAATATCATCACTGTCATCCATTCCATAGCTCACACTACCATCACCAATCCCTTTCTCGCCACGCTCCAGCTCCTCTAGCAATCTAAAGTTCCTGGGAACTGTAATATACCCATTTTGAAAACGCGATATAAGATTAACACTAGTATTGCTTCAAATAAACATACACACACTTTTACATACCAATCAGGAGGAATTTGCAAAGTTCAAAACTTTTGATCACCCAAGTCACGAAGAAAGTAAGAAGCACTACTTGACGGTTAAGGGCAAAACAGAAAGCGGTATACTTTGCTATAAATTCATAATTAGACAGACAAATTCTATTAGTTAGTCTTGTGTAACAACACCGTTGCATGAATACAACATACTCCCTTCGTCCCAACCATTTATATATCTTTGATCAAAATACCCCTTACAAAGAACAAAAAAGATAAACAAATGATTGTGACGGACTGAGTACTATAAATATCATTAAGGAGTACTCTGTATATGTTATAAGTATACAACGGTCTCATTTGAGTTTTTTTGTGACGCGATAAAAGAGGTAACTTATACAACGGTCTCATTTGAGTTTCTTAAACCTTGGTTCCAACCCAATTACAACAACCAGCTATGGATCATGTCTAGATGTACGCAACCTTACCCTAAATTACAAAAACCGGCACATAATCTATTCATACAAAGAAACCAATCAAATAAAAAAAATGAGATGAACCCTAAACCCCTTGACTTAGATCCTGCAAACTAGAACAAGTCGCAAGACAACCAAAAACCCGAAATCAACGAAAACCCATTTAAATAATTAATTATTAAAGCAAAAAAATTAGACAGATATACTCAATTCAACAAAAAATTAACGGGAAAAAAACGATTAATTAGCAAAAAAAAATGGAAAAAATAATAATTAATTTAAAAAAGGGGAAAATTAAGAGAATTTAAAGGGAAAGGGGCAAATTAAAAAGGGTAGCTTACCGACAACGCTAGATCCTCCAGAACCCATTGTCATATCTTTGAAGAGAGAGATCGAGGAAAAGGGGTTAAAGATTAATTATTGGAGAAATGGTTTTGGGAGAAATGGTTTATATACAAGTAAATGAGTAATTAAACAAATTCTCGTGTAAGACCGTCTTTCTTAAAGACTCTAAAGGTAGACTTGGTAAATGGGTTAATTTGATTTGTTTGAGATTGGTTAGCTCAAAGTCAAACCAACCTGTCTTTGAAGTTGCAAGCGGATTAGATTGGATTCGGGTATAGGTCACTCCCAGGTTTAGAGTTGGCGAACAATGACATAGCACGAAAACACGACATGAAATTAACGGATTTGGTGAGGCTTAATAACCCATTTATTTAAGTGGGTCGAAACAAACACGACACGATATTTAATTGGACTGAGTTTGGGTTGAGCTCTTTAAACACAAATCTGACACGAATGACTTCTTTACTAAATTAATATTTTTTTTTTATTCTCCATCACATAAATATACTTAAAATTTCCAAATATGGACATGACATGAAAATAGGAAACGAACCCGACACGAAATTAACGGATCAGGGTTGAGGCTTTATGACCCATTTATGTAAGTGTGATGACACGAACACGGGGTTTAATTGTGTCGGGTTTGGGTTGAAGGGTTTATGACCCATTTACATATGACACAAACACGAACCCGAACCCGACACAACCAAATTTGTTGGTCAGGTCTATCTAGCTCTGCTCCAATTTGGCTAAATAGTATGGTGAAATAACTTGGACATATAAAAACAGAATGGTGCATTTTTCATCATTATATTTTTAAATGTTGGGCCGAACACAATACATGCCGTGACATAGTAGACAAACACAGTAAAATATACTCCATTCTATTCACTCATTTCTTCCCCTTCTATTTTGTACAGAAAATAAGAAAATAATTTTAGACCACACAAAACATTCTACCCCACATGCAATTGAATTTGGACCACGCAACACTTTCCAAAAAAAGAAAGAGGAAAGAAAATTCGACTACCACAAATAAGAAAAAAGAGAGGAAATGAGTGAATATGAGGGAGTATACTCTAAAGAGAATAGCTCATACTTTAGTCGTGCAAAAGGAACACGTCACTATGTTAGTGACCTGGTTAACCAATGATGAATCGTATAACCCACAACTGATTAAACAAATTAGGGTTTTTATAACGTATGCTCTTAGGACACACATTAATAAACCTAATAGGGAAAGATTTGCAAGATATTATCATAAAAAATGTAAGTGTTAACTTACTTTTAACATAATTAATGATAATTCTTGCAAATCTTTCTCTATTAAGCTTTATTAATGTGTGTTCTTAGGACATACGTTAGAAAAACCCTCAACGATATATTATATATACTATTCTAGAATTTAAGGGATCATGTAAATATCGATATTAAGAGTTCAATTAATTTACATGGCAAGGCATGTTCGGCATTTATATCCAAAGATGATGCAAGTTTTTTTTCTCGCTAATTATGACATTTTCGCCTCTTCTAATATATCTATCTTTATACACATTCTCCACATCTTCTTCAACAATGTTAAGGGTCCTATTCTCTAAAATATCCCTTAAAACAAATTCGCAATGCTTGTATTCTTCATAATAAGATGTCCCGAATCAAAACGCAAAAGATCATACTATCTATGGGCGACACTTGCATGAAACAATGTCCTAGATTAAGCACATCACCGTACAACTCGAGCATGCATGCAACCAGAGCCAGAACGAAAGACGCACCGAAAACACACAAAGTAAATCGAATGCATATCGCGAAATGCTAGAAATATAGAAAATGAGATCGAAAAGGCAAGAGTAAAGACCTCTAGAGTATAAAGGTCGGCAACTATAAGAAGACCTAAACAGGGTAGGCTTTAACCGGCGACGCCATAACTCTTATCGACTACGTGCCAGGAAGCCTGCAGCCATCCATAACCATCATCCCTCTATTATCAATTAAGACCTGAATTAATTCTAACATAAGGAAAAATTAGTTAATAGAAGCCATCAAAATAGAAAGAATCATTAATTTAATTAATAATAATACAATTAGCTAACTAAAATAACTATTTTACAAATAAATTATTACCCACGATTGAAAAAATTGGTTTATTTTACTAAGAGGCAGAGATTAGCGATAGAGAGAATTATTTTGGATGTATTTTTAGTAAGGGGTAGATAAATGGAAAGCATAATACAAAATGCAATGTAATGAGTAAAATATGAAATGTGAAATAAAGTATTTACCAATTGGTACATATAATGATGAAAAACTAAACATTGTGCATTCAGTTAAAACAACACAGGAACCTTACAACCTTTTAGTAAGTCTTGCTTAAGACGAGTACTATTCGTCTTAAGCTTTAGGACATGTCAAATACAAAGTACTAGCACTTGGTGGTAATGATGATAAAACTTTTTAACATTTCCTAGGTAATAAGTGGGGTAATTTTAGACCTGCCAAAATTGACCTGACCTGACCCGACCCGACACCCGAACTTGTCCGACCCAAAATTGACCCGACTCGAATATTTATTGTTGCAAAGTGATTATTATCCACAAATAACTAGATACTAGTTGACCCGAAAAGGCCCGAATTTGAAATGACTCGAACCCGACCCGAACTATGCAGACTCAGAATAACTCGACCCAAAACTGACCCAACTTGAACCCGATTTGGTTGACCCGTTTACCAAATTTAGGTAATTTAATATGTATTTGACCCGTTTTAAAAGTTTAAACAGATAATTTCCGTCTTAAATTAGAATTTGCGACAATTTTTTTTGATGATGATAATAATATACCATGAGAAAACAAACATGTCTTGGACTTATTTCCACAACAACAAACCAAGAACATGATTCCAAGAGTCCAAATTAACAACTCACTAATCCACTAAATAGCCGTTGGCGCTCCTCTTGATTCAAATTCAAAACCTTAAACCAACAATATTTAACAACCCAAACTTCATCAATTCTTCACTCACTCACTCTCTTCCTCTCAAAATGCTTACATCCAATTCCCCGGCGACTCAACCGACTCACCACCGCTCGAAACCCGTCTTCCGAAAACCCTTACAGCCCAAAAACAACCTCATCATCCCAAATTCAAATTCAAATTCAAACCAAATCACAAAATCCCCTAAGAAATGCCAAATTATGAACACTACTTCCTTCTCATTCTTCCCTATTAATAATAATAATGACCATTCTAATAAGGAAAATTTCCGGGTTTTGGCGAATCCGATTGAAACAATTGATGCATCTTTAGCTGAAGAGCTGACTGCTGTAAGGTTAAAGATGGAGAGGTTAAGATTAGATAAAGAAAAGACTGAGAAATTACTGGAAGAAAGAGTAAAGTTACTTGATTTTCAATTGTATGAATTGGAGGAACGTGGTGAGCTCCAAAGAGAGCTCGAAATCGAGGTTGATCGTCTTTTTCGATTGAACCAACTCAAGCTTGCTTCTATGGTAACTACTCTGATCGTCTTTTTCAATTGTACGAGTAACAAGTTTTTCTGGGTTTCGAAAATTTGATTAATAATGAGCTGAAATTTGTGGGTTTTATGATAAATGTGTAGGAGAAGACGTCTCCAATTCAGTCGTTGCGAGAGAAGGAAACGGAGAAGAAGAAGAATAAGAAGAAGGAAGGACTATTTGAGGTGGGTTTGTTGCTAATTTTGGAGTACATGTTAAATTTTCGGCACAAATTCTCATTTGTGACGTGAGACAAATTCTCATTTCCAATTTTTAAATTGGTGTAATTATCGACACAATTTTTATGCCAGTCATTCGAAAACAGTCTCTATACGTTATTTACTCTGAATACAAGTGTAATGTTGCTTAATTGTGCCATTTAATGTGATCGATTTTGTTTGTGTAGAGTGAAGGAAGCAAAGTAGAATCGATTTGTGGAACAAGCTTGAGTATGGAGAGCACAATGGGATCGTCACCATCGACATCAATCGACAGCATAGCCGAAAGCGTTATTAGTCTTGCCAAGGAAGAACTTAGAAAGTTCACCTGATATTATGAAGTTACAAGTGTCCTAAACCCGCCTATGGCGGGTTATTGAATCATTTAGGAGGTATATAAAAGTTAAGTAATGTGTACTGTGTATGTAATCGCTCATTATATATGCTGAATTATTGTTGACAATTAATGGTCGAATGTCTTTCCTTAAAATTAATATGGATGGAATGTTTGCTTATATAGCTGAATTTTGAGTTCGTCAAAAGAGGTGCATAAATTATTATAAGGTCGTTGCACGTCAATTTATGCTTTTCGAGTGAGGATTATCACCAAGTGCTCGTAGAGCAATCAGTCGCAACAAAAGAGTGTGTTGAACTACTGATCTCCTAACGTCAATGAATAACCAGATTAATTTGTTGGTAAGCTCCAATTACGTTAATATAAGCATGAGCTCGCATTGTAGTCAGTTTATACTTTGATCTCGCATTAATTTGTTGGTAAGCTTAAATTAAGTGACTTATTTTGTCTGTTTTTGAATTTATTCCATTTGTGCCTTAGTTTAGATTTTATAAAGTATAATTATGTAGACAAAATGATAAATGGAGAAAGAGTTTAAAAACTGACGATGGGTCACCTCATTTTAGGTGACTAAAATAAAAATTATTTTAAATATTTAAAAACTAATCTTGTTGGAGATATATCTTGGGTTGTTGTAGACACCTTCTTTGAGACTAATCCTTACCATAAAAACCAGTCCATGTTAAGCCCAGCCCAAAAATGTAAACCAGGAGTTCGAATATTGAAATAGTTGTGATGTGGCCCAAATATATTGCAGCAAAATCCAGTAGCCAAAATCTCGATCATGGATGTTTATAAAGTAGCAGCAGTAGTAGTAGCAGCGGTGGTCGTAGTGGTGGTAGTAGTGGTCGTAGTAGCAAACGATAGTGGTGGTAGTAGATTGTTATTGATGCAAACAAAGTGGTGTTACCACCACATTTTTCATTAGTTAGAGTGTGCAATAAACCGATAATGTGGTATACTAGTTGCGCAAAAAAGTCATTTTTTTTGGAGCAATCAACTTGCACATAAAATCACTTGCCGTGTTAACTATGATACGCTAAATTCACTAGAATGTTTTTTTTTTTGGAAAGGAAACCATAAAAATAAGGTGGATGTCGATTAGATTTGAAATCAGTACAGCCTATATATTAAAACATAAACAGCGAAACGAGATGACTCTCTATCATCCATTAAGGCATTGAAAATAATGAAACCATGGCATGCAGCCAACAATGATGAAGTCAGGATTTAAGCTTAAGAGGGGCGAAGAATTCTAGGGGGCGGATGAAAATAAGTTAAGCTAGCGCTAAAAAAAATTCGAAAAATTTAACTAAAAACTTCGAAAATCTCAACCATCTGGAACTAGCGCCCCTCCCATTGCATGCAAAAATATATCTCTTTTGTAAATAATCAAATATTATTAACTTCCTGTTAAAATGCATAGCTTCGACCTCTCAAAACCCTAATCAATATGATATCGAGTCATCAACTCTTGTAGGGTGTACTACTTATTGTAGCTTGCTGGAGTAATATTTTCTCTTACGATTTGACATTGAAACTGTATGTAACAAGACTTTTTTGACTAGATATATATCTTACCGTATTGCTTGTTGAATGAGGAAAACTTAACGCTACTTTTCTTCAATTACAAAACCTAATACTGAGTATAAGTAAATAAGGTAAACGTTTTTTTAATGTGTGTTCTTAAGGTATTGGAGTAATAAAGTAATATGTAGACGTGTAGTATAACGGATATATAGATTCATTAATACTTATATCGTCTCATATATATGTCCACCTTCTCCCCATCTTTCAATCAACTTCGTTTCTATATATATGGGGTTTCAAGACCACACAACTATTCATACAATAGGCATTTTTTTTATATTGTTAATCTAGTTTGACTTAAAAATTCTACGCCATTTAAACCCATTTTTAAATTACAACATAGAAATTACATTAAAATTGACCTCACACTCTATCGATTCTGGGTACGCCAATACTCACAAAACATCTGTAACATGGAAATAATGGAAAGTAGGGTACAATTGAACAATTAAAGAAAGTTTGAGAAGAGATACAATGGTAAAATTTTTTTGGGGTTTGGATGTTGATCAGGAGTATCTCCTACCGATAGCTGATGCAATCTCCTTCGCAGTGGCGGAGCCAGGATTTGAGGTTGGGTGAAAAATTTCAGCGAAGGCGAACTAGTAATCTCTTAAGATCGACTCGAAAAAAAATTGAAAATTTTAACTAAACTTGCAACATTTTCATTTTCCAGCGAGGGCGACGGCCTCTGCTAGCCCCTCTAGATCCGCCACTGCTTTTCCGGGATACTAAATGCAACTTAATGAGTAGACCCCTTCTAAGTTTGGTTTTTTCATTTGCAAGAGTCAAGAATTGAATTTATGATCACTTGTTTAAGAAATAAGAGCCTTTACTAATCACACCAAACTAATTTAATAGAAATAAAACATATTGATCTCCGAATTAGCCTGTGTTTAATGACGTCAAATCAAGATATAAACACTATGTGCAAATTGGACCATTTGAAGTAAAATAGGCACTGTAGTAGTACACTAGTACCCTACACTGCCTATTAAGAGAAGTGTCTGTAATACCTAGTTAGAATTAAGAATAAATATAATAGTTGGATCTCAACCATTTTGGTTGAGATGATTCATCTAATATGGTATCAGAGTAGGTGTGACCAAAGGTCACGGGTTCAAATCCTGGCAGCTTTCAATAACTCACGAAGTGAAATTCAGTACATGGTACGAGGGAGCCTGCGCACTAACCACTCTTCAAGCGCAACAGGTACTCGAGTGAGGGGGGCATATTAGGAATAAATATAATAGTTGAGCCTCAATCATCACCTTAAGATTTTGGTTAAGATGGTTCATCTAATAGTTAGTACCAATAGATGTCGGACACGGGACGGCTGATTAAAAGGGACGGCTGATTAAAAGAAATGTCCGTGCTATCTAGATAGTACTAATAATCGGGCCATTATGACTGTGAAGGGTCTCAAGTAATTAATAGTGAATCAACTATTATCTGCATGATCTCAATAGTAATTTTGTGACCCACCTATTTCAAGGGCCATAGTATGCCGAATGTCAGCCTTCAAATTAAAAGCCGTTTGTTTGGTTCATCGTACGAAGATGAAAGTTATTAGAAGTTTAATTTAATCATCTAATAATAGTTGTTGAAGCCAAAACTTTCGGTTAAAATATATTTTTTTTAGAGAAAAAATAAAAACCATTTAATCAAATCTTAAATTTTTTTTAGTTCACATCTTATATACTTCCTCCATTCAACTCCACTCTACCTATTTTATTTTTGTACACTATTCACAAATTAGTATTCAATTTCAATTTTCTCTCGATACATAAGTGAAAATATATTCATG